>CM023358.1:62550552-62591827 GCA_013282895.1 Eriosoma lanigerum
TCGTGTACAGCGATAATTTTTCGTATTATGACCCCGTACATCCTAATCGCTGATAACAATCTAAATCGTGTTCTTGTACGTATATAATACATCGTCGCGGTATACAATATTATGTATAAATAAAAATATAATAATATTGTATAGTGACCGTGCACACTAAGGAAAACCGTATTAAGTTCGACCGATTATTAAATTTAATTATACGTCTACAGTCATAATACGAAAAATTATCGCTGTACACGATAGTTTATTATAAAATATCGAACACTATACGATACAATCATCGGATTGTTTATTACGCGCTGCAGATGAACCATTATTTAATAATTTTATAGGTATTATATTATAATATATTTTTTTTTTTATAAAAATCTTTATCTTTTTTTCAATCCGAATTTCATCTATATAATATAATGTATATCGGACCCAGAGGTCGCTTCATTTCTACCTTGTTATAATATTATAGGTAAGGTTTTATTAAATTATAATATAGATGATAATTATATTTAGCCATTAATTTTTTTCTATATTCTATATATATAATATTTAACGATGTTTGCGTTTTTGTGAACAAAAACTTAATCCAGTTGTCGCATGGTGTTTAATATTGTCACAACTCTATGAACAACGATCGATCGATTTTGGAAGAGTGACACGTTTTGTTTTTAAAAAAATAACAATAATAAAACGTAATCGCAAATCGCAGGTTTTGTGGAAAATTACTACGTGAGAGAGAAAGTTAGTGGTAAATGCATTTTCTCCGTTAAAAGGAGAATTGTAAATACGGTAAATAGAAAAACTATACGCATAGGATTTTTCGGAAAATCACTATTATAAAGTTAAAATCATTACATTGTAGGTAAGCCTAATAACATATTATCGTGTATATTCTATATTGAAATTTTATCACATGTGTGGGAGAGTTTAAAGAAAATTATCTGTATAATAATATACATAGTAATATCAAAATAAACTTTTTATATAACTTTTTCTATGCTAAATAATCCAACTGGATTTCAGCCTGTATGAATATTGAATATATTCAAGAAATTCAAATGTTAATTATAGTTTTATATATCTTTTACACGTCTTAAATTTACAACTAGATGGGGTCCGTCATATAGGGTTTGGGTAGTCCTACAACTCCATAGATCTCGACTACCTCTTGTCTATTCACACTGGCCATCTCTGTACCATCTATCTACCTCTTCTTCGCTATTCTTCTATCCCTTTTATCTTCTTCGTTCGTTTCCACAATAACTCTTACCGTCTTTGAGTCATCTCTTATCATAACATTTCCAAACTATCTCATCCAATCACAACAATTCACGCAACTTCTATACATTTTCCCTCGTGTATTCTTTTCGTGATCTATCCTTTTTAGTCACTTCACACGTCCATCTCAGCATTCTCATTTCCTCTGTCAGGTTAGTTTGTTCACTGCTCAACAGCGTTGGTAATATTATTATAAATATATAATATACTCGAACGTGGGTCTCGTGTCACTCTGTTGTTTCGCGGACACACACCGCGCACAAAGAATAATATTATATATTTATACGTGACCGATGTATACATTATATTATTATTATCTCGTCTGCAAGATGACGCGTGTCGTCCGCCGCCGCCGCACACGGTCCACTTGACTCGGTGAGACTGGAGAGAAATAGAGGGGAAAAAAGGGTTGACGAGACCTCGGTACTAGCCGCGAGTATGCGCTCGATCGTGTGTGTTGACAAAACTGCTGCGATTGTGAATTTTTAATAATCCGTCGGAGCGTGTGACGACGACACGGCGTGCCCGGGACGATGTTCGATTCCCGCGTGTGTAATTTACTGAAAAATTCCGTTTTTATTTCTACCCGACGGAGCCACACCGGGCGGTCCGGGGGCAATATGTTTTCATTTTCGCGGCAAGACAATAATATATACACGCGAACAACACGTCATTAATAATACGTTCTGCGATATTCTCCATATTTTTGTAATAATATCTCCAGTTACACAATAGATCCACTCTCGTTTAAAAATCCGCATTTTATTCATTTATTTATTTATTATCATAATAATAATAATTTTTTTTTTCAATCCAAACGAGCACGTTTTAATTTCTCCGACACACATCGGTCACGCACGTACGTCGACGAAAAGTCGATTTCGGTTGGCGCGCGCGTTCGATCGGTCCCGCGAGAGTCGTCGTCGTTGTATAATACGAGTATATTATTATAATGAGCGCGTGTGGTCCGTCGTCGAAATATTCCGTGCTCTCGTGCGCGCGATAACTAAACTATATATTATTATTATTATTATTATTATTATATTTTATTTTCGTACCTAGATAAAATAAAAATTATCATTTCAGCTGCGTCGAAAATAAAGGATTCTTTTTGTCTTTTGAACTGGTTTTTTTTCCCCCAGTGGTTTATTATATTTTAAGATACAACGTTATCGTCGTAGGATAATATCGCAAATCATTTAAAGTTAGTTTTACTGAAAATAATGATCATGAATAACGTTACCTACTCAGAGATGAAAAATAATAGTTTAAATTTAATAAAATAAAATCGAACAGTATGATTTATGTGTGTTGATCATAATTATTAATTAATGTAGAACACGGTGGTCAAAGAAATATATTAATAAGATCAGTCACTAATTATAATAATTTAGGATGTTTAGTACCTATAATAAATATTGACAATAATTTACTTTGATTGACCATTAAAGGACATGCTTAAAATTTTGATATTTTAGTTACCATCATTAAAAATATTAGGATATAATAATATACGTTATCTTTCATCTTATAACTACACCGAATCCCGTTTATCATAATCACGTTTTCAAAAAAATATTCTTTTGGCTGATTATTGATTTCAGAATAGTTTAAATGCGAAAATGAACAATAAACACGAAAAATTTAATAGCGATTGATCATTATAAACGGTTGTCATACCAGTGATACTATTAAGCGGTACTCATTATTTTATTATTGTATTATAAAATATTACCTAATGTCTGCTACACGAAATGTGGTATGTGCGGTTAGTAACTAATTTTTTATAATACGATAACTCCAAAATTATCAGATATTTTCTACCTATCTATAATGATAATATATGTACGCACGATAGACGTCTAAGATGTCGTCCGTCACATGAATTTACCTACAATATAATTGTCGCGTTACAAATGCCCGGTATTATATTCAGACGTGTATCTATTATTTTATTATAAAATGTGATATTTTTTAATAGTCCCAATTAGTTTCCAATATACGAGTTTGGAATCGAGTTTCGGTGAGATCGTTAGCGTGTTGTCGATTATATAGCATTTTATATATACCACTACCACAATTTATATTTAGGTATATATATATATATATATATATATATATGTATATAATAGTATATATTATAGAAAACTACTTTTATATTATTATAAAAAGCGATTGATGGGTTTTGTATGAATAAAATAAAAATTTCGAGATTTTTAAAATACAAGACTATAACAGTCTTATGTATACTGTTAATAAAATATAAAAATATGTAAATTATCTAAAAAAATGAGTTTTTATCGGAAAATAGAGTAAAGGTTATAATTCAATTTTTTGACGTGGTTCCTAATTTTCTCTTATATATGTAACTATAACATATAATATATTATTATATTTTAATGTTGTAAAACCTGTAATTTATATTCACGCGCAGAAATGTGCAGTTGTTGATTTGTTTTTTTTCCAATAGTATGGCCAAATGAACGAAAAATATAATTTGTCTAGGGTTGAGATTTTAATGCATTAAAAAAATATAAAAAAGCACTAATAAATTATTAGTATTTATCGTGTCTTGAAAATTAAATTGATATAAAAATGTATTATATCACATTTTCCACTTACGAAGATATGTTTTGAAACATTGTAAAAGACATATGATATCGCATATAAAATTGTCTATAGTAGTATATAGTTATAACTAGGGTAGAGAACTTGTAGCTCAAAAAATCGACAAAATATGCATTTAAAATAAGTACAAAGAATATTTTTTAAAGATATTTGTTAATTAATACTATATTTTATTAAAATATAATATTCTATAAATACAAAAACTCATAAAACAATATGCTATAATGAGTTTTTAAGAATATCTGTAGTCGTCCTCTATTATAATTATAGGTACTCAAATATAAATTTAAAATTTAACAATATCTATAAATAATAAAAAAATTGTACAAATTATTTAAGTATACAATTTTAATTATTTTTTTATACTTATGAAATATGTAATAAAAAATTTAATAAATGAAAAATATGCTCTAAATACAAAACCTAAAATATGCAAATGCATTTATATAAAAAAAAAATACATACATAATTTCGCTTTGTCTAAACATATTAAAATTAATTAATTTTTCACTTTAAAATTTTTGTAACTGTGTAAAAAAATATGTAAATACTACAGTCTTCTACCTATAGGCATATAATTTACCGTAGGAATTGTCAGCAAAGTAGTAAAAAATTATTATTATACTTAAGTAAAAAGTAGAAATCATATATAATTTAATTATTTACATTTTTGTAATATAATAAATGTATAAATAATATTGTAGTTTTTAGTACCAAGTAGTAAACCTAACCAATATGTACTAATTTTATGTAAATTACTATTAATATTTATAAATTTCACGGAAACTTTTGTAAAAATATTTGTTTAAAGTATTTTTTATTAATTTATCTTTTGATGTTTATAATTTATACAGGTCATCTCGGGCATAGCATAAAAATCACTATTAGATATGCAGACTCCCCTACAGATAATCATCAATTTGATTTTGGTTACACTAAAAAATTAAAAAATAAAGTAAATGTGAAAAATAAAAAGTTCACAAGGTATGCGCACGCTTATGGTTATAAGTTTCTAACGATTATTATTAAAGATGTGATTAATGCTTTAAAAACATACAATAAATATCCTAATAAAATTGCAAAAATAACTAATATTAAAATGCGTTTATAATTTGTTTATATTAACTTACAAATTAAAATGTTTATAAAAATGTATTATTATTTTTAATGTTTTAATTATTATTTATAATTTATAGCCTAGAATTCTACAAAATATTCTTAATCTTGAATAATAATTCAAAAATAATTTTGAATTAATAAAACTAGTTCTAGTTTTTTTATGCTAGTAAATATTTTTATTTATTTGGGGTTTGATTTTTTAAAATAAAAATAACCATGCTATTTTATATTTTGAGATTTCATAATAGTACATTGTCAATAACATTATAGTTTTTAAAAATATTAATAATTATAGAAAAAATAAAACTTTTATGAAAAATGTTTTTATCAGTGGCAGTTCTATCGTATGGGCAGGGTGGACAGCTGCTCATACCAAAATTTCTGGTGCCTTAATTTTAAAAATGTAATTTTTATATAAAAATAACATAGTTTATCATTTGATAAATTTTAATTATAATTTACAATTACGAGTATACTATGATCATTACACATGTACACATATTATCATGTATACGTTGATAGCACGATTAGATATTGTCGTATAAACTAAGATAGTACTATCTTAGTTCATAATTGGTAGGAGCGAACGTCGCTAGACGTTTATATTTAAATAAATATAATTATAATTAATGAGTTCAAAACTAAGTATTATTCTATTTTTTTTTTATTTAAAATCTCTATTACCTACCAATTATAGTTAGTATTATAAAGATTTTATTCTACATACTATAATGTAACTATTACTAATAATTAAGGTATTTGTGAAAGCTTACAAATACAAATTTTATTAAAAAAAAATTTGTGGGAAAGGGATCGGAAATGAGGAATATTGTTTGCAGTTAAAACTTAATTATTAATCTACTGTTGCTCATACTAAAATGTAGTCCTAAAATAATAATAATAATCTAAACAGTTAAATTTAATGGTAAACGTATAAGAAAATATAAATAACCAAAATACAAATCTTATTCAAATAATCAGTACCAATTAAAACATATTATTTTCCACTCGCGGGGCTATGTTTTGAAAGGCCAGAAAAAAAAAAAAAAAAATGACATCTCATCAAAATCCCTCTAACTATTATATTATATTATGAAAACTCACAAAGCAAACGTCACTCTGTCCGTGTCGACTTTGTAATAATAAAATGTAAATAATATACGCTATACCATGATTATTATTATTATTATTATTACGTTTGTGTAGAACGCGATGTTTTTCGTGCGCCGCACTCGATGGTATTGGGTCGACAGGGAAATCTTCAAAACTCGCGACGCGTAGGTACGTTATGTACGCGCGCCGTACACGCTCGGGGCCGCGGGCGCGTATGCATATCGTGTTCATTAGTAAACGATTTTTATGGCTAAGTCCCGACGTAGACTATCCAACGGGACGGAACCATTACCGTGGTTTGTTTATTAACGTATACGCACTATGTATAATAATATATTACATAAATTATAATGTGCATTTCGCTCGTTATATTTACTGTATTAAAGTTTTTTTTGTTTTTTGTTTTTTTCTACTTCTTTCTCATTTCGGCGGTTGAGAATATGTTATGTTCTCATATTTCCCTCCTCGCCGCCACCTCGCAACCGCCAAACAGTTTTTTTTATTTATACATCGGATTTTCCTACCTAACCTAACCTACCTGTATGGGGGCATACCGAGCGCGGTTGTTAAACGGGAATCGATCTCGTCGAAACCGTTCGTTTTTTCCTGTCCCCTTAGGCCTAGTCTCATAGCACTAAAGCCGCGTGCCCCGGCTGATTTAGGTGATTCGATTAGCTATATATCGGTACAACTCGTACAATATAATATAATATATCGTATAAGACGATGCGATGTATTTTTATTATTATCATAATATATATCTTTCAATATTTCGTTGTTTTAGAAATATGTATATCTTCTTCGTCTTCTTCTTTTTCTACCTGGCCCTACACTTCCAAACAGACGAGGTCGGCCATCCAAGCCCTACACCTCGATCTCCTACTTCTCGTCCATTCATTTTGGTTTATACCGCGGCTCGACGTCGCCTATAGCTGTCGGCTGCCGTGTGCGTATAAACAATGAATTTGCCGCGCGCACCGACATCCGATCGTGGCGAAATATAATTTTGTTTTTCTTTACGTAGGCTAATATGCTCGAATAATATGCGAATTTTTAATGCGTTTTGCCCGCGAAAAATCCACCCAGAGTATCCGATTGCGCCATCATATGATATTGTATTGTATTTTTTTAGATCCTCATTGTGGTCGATAATGCGTTACCGCCTCGAGTGGACGAGTCGCGTGTCGCGCGTTACGTGACGCGTGCCGCCTTTATTATAATATATAACACAATATAATACACAAAATGTTATCGTACGCTGGTATAGGTCATCTTTTGTCACGGCGACGTCTTTTATGATATTTTCGTTGTTGCATTATTTCCTATTCGAAGTGGTACAACATTTTCGAAAAACGTTCACCATACCGTAAAATACGCGTAAAAAAAAATAAAAAAATATACGAATTAATATAATATACAGTGTGTACATAAATGTTTTACCGCGCGAATGGATGGACGAAAGTGGGGCGAAAAATTACAAATCTTCCGGCGCACGCCCACTCGTATCGTCGCGCGCGCGGTAATTAACAACGCGCGCGCACGGGCTCGTTAACGTTTCGCCTTTCAATTATCGTAACATTAATTTTTTATTATTTCGTTTCAAGATTCACCGCGTTGTGTTTGGATAGGGTGTGCGTACCCCGGGATACAGGTCGCACGCCATCGTCGTCGGTCCGAGCGGCGGATACACCCATATACGTGATAATAATATTATAATAACATATTGATAATAATAATTAATAATTAGTCGTTTCCACGCCCCAGCGCGCGTAACTGAAAAGCAATCTGCGTTTTACCTACAACGTAGCGTATATCATATTTTTTTTTATATATATAACATAATAATGTATTATTTACGTTCGGAGGGTTTTGACTTAAGTGTCGAGGGAGTACACATTGAAATTTGTCTAAATTTAAATTTAAATAAAGCGGGAAGGTCGATTTTGGACGTTCCTCCTTCGTCCCTCATTCAGTCCTCGGAGAAATTAGTTGTTTATTATAATTGAGATTTGAATGTAATGATATTACATTAGAAAATACGATACTGAGCGAAACTCAATATACGATAATGTAATATAGTATACTGATAAGCCGTTTCAAAAGTTTACCGAAACTACCTATGTGAATAATTAAAACAATTTCAAGTTTCTACGTTCAAAACTTAATTAGTTATCATGAAATAAAAAATTTTAAATAACGGAAACCGTAATTTTACCGACTTTCCATAATATTTTGGTAGTTTTTCTTCTCACAACGAAAAACTTTTGAGAAATTTGAAAAATTAGCCAACTTGATGCAATTTGGTACGGAAAGAGTACTATTTGTGGTAATTGTACTATTTTTTCTATCCAAAATCGTGCTTTCAGACATTAAAATCATCATTATAAAACCAATACATTCTTCGTTTCGCTCGGAATCTAATATATATTGTACATAATGTAATTACTAATTATTGTTATTATTTAACACGGTAAAGAAATCCAAAAAAAAAATAAATCGCTGAAATCTATCCTACAGGTTATAATCTAGGTTTAGCACCAAACAGTTGTTTTGTTTTCTTCAGAGGCTTTAAGAACATCTCAAATGTACAAAATTCGATCCCGACATGAAATTCAAAGCAAAAGTTAAACTATTATTAATTGCCCCTCAATGTGAAGAATTTGTCTTACAATTTAAAATTAATGTATTAACTTAGAAATAAGGGTGTCCACAGAAATTTGTCAAGAAGGCAAAATATTTTAAGTTATTAATTTTTAATGTCTCTATCTTATATTAGTGTTAAATTATGGTTTGTGAAATGTTTTCTTTCATAATTACATATAGGTAATTTAGTGATGTAAAAATAATTAAATAAAGTATATTTTTGTGACTTTTTATATTACATAATGATTATGACAATTGATCCAAAAATAATGTATTATATGATAAAAATATATAAAATTTATTGTTTATTCTGAAGGTTATTTAAATATTATTTATTAGGGATCTTTTTTAGAAAAATATACTAAATTCATGTTATTGTTTTAAAATTACCTAACTAATTAGTTAATGAGATAATTTTTAGTTTAAATTTGGTCGTTATAGAATTTAATACTTTAATGAGCGATGGTGACAAATCATTAAAATGGGTTTATACCTCATCTCGTCATCAATGAACATAATTTATAGTTGAACCTATATAAATTTAACAAATACTTTTTATTTAAAAAATATTTTTTGTAATTCCTCCATCAAAATGTTGACTGTTAACGAACATAATAAAATAATTGATGCATAATATATTATTCCATAATAATTATGGATTATATTTATAATTATTAGTGTCCCTGACAAAATTAATAATGAAATTATTAAGGACAACCAGTGCTATAGCTATGCCATACAAAATCAGATACCTACCTGATATAATTACATAAGCATTATTATTACACACAACCAGTCATCTATTAAACAATGTTAACGATTAATAAAATTGTAGTGATTTACATATTATATTAACAACGAACTATTATTGTTTTTAAATTACCAATGATTATACTTGCGTTTCAAAACCCGTCCTACTATAAAATAATTTGACTTCATATCATGTGATTTTTTTTTTTATAGTTATAACGTTAATTATTGTATTTTTTCATATTAAATATATTAACACTAACCTTATAATATACTACTATAATATTATAGGAGACAATTAATATTTACATGTTTAAAAAAAATTAATTATTTTATAGAAAATAACGTAATGTTTAATTATGTTAAATGTGTATAGATAATTTTAAATTGATTGAACGACGATCAACGAGTTTAGTTCATTTCGTCTATCCAACGGGTAATACAGCATAATCATAGCATCGCAGAATTTGAATTGTGAAGTATAGTTGAACATAGATCATAAACATATATATTAATAAATTTAAAGAGAAATATATTTTTGAGAGCATGGCATATCTGTAAAATATCGTTTAGCAAAAAAATTACAAGGTAAAAAAAAAAAAACTTTGTTAATTAAATTTTAAGTTTAACCTTAAAATCACAATTAATTATTTTACTATATTCCTCGTTAGATCGATGGAAACATTATTGCCAAACATGCAGTAAACGTCCTTTATATATATATATGCTACTAATAGTAGGGTTCAACCCTGAAACTCTGCTCGAATCTGAGGGCTGCCAAAAGGATATTTTGAAGTGTTCGTTTACCGCACGAAGTTTACACCCGTTGGGGTTTCAAATAAAATATATCACGTTTTTCGATTGTAGGTCATCATGTTCGTATTGAAAATTATAATATATTAATAAATTTTATTGGGTCGCATTAATCGGTTTAGAAAGGCTTTATAATATATTTTATACACCCGGTAGGAAAATATTGTGTTGTACGCGCATTATACTTTTATAATATTTTATAGAAAATTAAAGACAGAAAAAACGTACACACTCGGAGTATTGAGGAATGGCCGCCGGCGTTCTTTAAAACGCGTTTAAACGCTGTTTGTGCGTATAAATAGTAAAAAAAAAATATATATATATAACATATATTATAATAATATAATCGGCTAACGACTCCGGTCGGAGATAACAGGCTCGCGTGTCCGTTCCCCGCGCCAGTATAGGTTATGCGCGCCGGCACACTCTTAGCCAGATGACGCGCGCGACCCTCTTGACAACGATCGGACAATGCCAACTTGGACTTTTGTCGTATAAATTTAAATATTAATAATAATAATAATAATAATATACTCATAACGCGTATACGAGCGCTGTTAAAAATTCGTCCGTTGTTTACATTGTTGCGATTATTATTATTATTATTATTATTTTGTTCTTCTTATGATTAAAACCTATTATATTATATTCGGGCGCGCATAATATTATAATAATATGTACCGTACAATATTATAACCGTTGCTCGTTATATACATTATGTGCGCCGCGTTTGAGTGGACGTCGTCGTCGTTCCCACTCGGAACGAATTTCCTCCTCGTCTTTTTTATTCCCCTAAGTTTTCGTTCTCTAGCAAAACAATTACCATCCCTCTTTCCGTTTTTGTATTTATAAACATAAAAAAACGTCTTGCGTATACGGCTTGCTGCAAATCATTGAACTACCGCCAACAGCGACAAACCACTCGAGAAAAAAAAACAACATTTTTAATATATTATAATAATTAATAGGTAGTAATTATTAAACGTAGATAATTATAAATCACAACTATAATATTATTCCATTTACCCATCGTTATAAAATCACTAAAATTATAATTTTTTTCGGTTTGTATTTATCAATATATTGTCGGTCGTTATCAAAATATATGTTTCATAAACAAATTAATTATAAATAAATTCTCATATAAATTGACGTATTTATTATTATTATTATTATTATTTTTTTTTTATTGATCGAAAACAACTATTGCTGTATTTTTTTTATTTGTCAGTCCAAATCAGTGGAAAATAATGGGCCACCGAATATTTCCAGGAACAAAATAATTTTCCATTCCAAATGTATAAAAATGAATTTGTTAATTTGTTATTAATGTGTTTTGGAATAGTATTAATATTAATATTATTGCTTTAAATGTTCCATTTTGTCACTATTTCACAAATAATATGTTTTATTATATTAATTGAATTTAATATAATATACCGTCTTATTAGTTATATTATGAGTAGGTAATGAATGCGTAAAAAACATTTAATTTTGATAATTACTAGTAAAATTATGCAATAACAATATTATTAGGTAGGTAAATATTAAAAAATTAGGGTCCCTAATACATAATACATTTAAAATTATTGAGAACTCAAGCACAATTTTTGTGGATTATATTTATTTTTTTTTTTATTTCTATTTATTACAACAGTGTACACGTATATAGATACGAGTATATCATATTTTTTTCTACATCATGTTATATTTAATCATAATATTTATTACTCACATTTAATGGGAATTATATACTTATTTATTATGATGAGGAGATTATAAATATTTTCATAATTATACCATTATAGAGCGGTCAACACACATTTTTAAAACGAACACTTTTTATACTAACCTGGAAAACACGTGAAATATTACACAGCCTACGGTCTAGACAAATTATTTAATAAATAATTTATTCAAAATTAAAAAATATTCGGTGTTAGGTTATATTTTATTTTTATATAGTACCGTGAATTTTTTATGAAAACAATTATCGTGTTCACTAAAACTAATATCTATTATTATTATTAATATGCAAGACAAACCGCACATAATTTACATTTTTTTTTAAATTTGTACCATATTACGCAATAAGAAATAAATTTTTTTGGGTTTCTTTACTTAATTTTATACAATTATCAAAATGACTTAATTATATCAGATAAATTTTACAAATCTCTTTCTACCCATTTGTAATTCGTTAATATTGTTATTCGATATTAAATTTTAAACAATAAATGTGAAAATGTAATAATTCCATTCTGAATATTATGCTAAATGGAACGGTAGTTCCACTTCTTTTTATAGTTGGTAGATACGTGGGTATGATCTGTGGATCATAAATAGTATTAAGGGTGAATAATTGTCAAGTACTTAGATACTTAGACACTTAGTAAGTAGTGATTAAATTAACTGTATTATACCTTAACATATACAGTTACCTCTACACAAGATAATAATCAGCGGCATACTTTCAATTTTCTTCTGGGAAAAGATTTTAAATGGAATATAGAACTGTTCGATATATCCCTCATGACTTCTATTGATGTAGTTGATAAAACATTAAAAAAATCCACTTTTTAATATTATATTATTATACCTATAATTATATTAAAATTAAAATAATACATTTCCTGTACACAAAAAAAAAATATTATAAACTATGCTATTGTTGTATTTTAAATTGGTATAAATATTTACCTAAACTATTTACCTAAACCTCAAGTGACGATACTGATTTCGTACGAAGTAAAAGCACACATATTGTATAGCTAACTATTGAGACTAATTTGAAGTCCATTAATTAATTTTTTTCGAATTCGGGTGATGGGTTCGGGGACTTATATTAATAATAGTATCCCGGCTCCTGTAAATAAAAAACAGTTTTCTAGGTATTTAAAGAAGTTCATGATTTTTTAAATTATATTTACAAAAATTACCAATTCGTAGTATATTTTTATTAAACATTTTAACATTATAGTGTCTGCACTGGGTACTCTATACTGGGTAAGTGATCTTATACAATCTTATTGTCATTTATTTCTAAGTATATTAAATTACAATTTCTTTTATCATGACAATAGTTTCTTGGTTGAATCGAATATTTACATACTAGGGACACTAGTAATTATCTCTTATTCTTTAGGAGTTATTATGTGTTTATTAAGTAGAGTGGCGTGTTTGTGATATTTTTAGCAAGGAGAAAAGATTAATTTTAGGTACCTCACCACATGTTTTGTATAATCCATCAAAACTATTAATCTAGCATATATCATATAAAATATCAATATAAATCTATACTCATAATACAAATTAAATTAATTTTCGATAAATAGACACTACACATTTTATCAAGACACCCACTTGATACCCGAACTCAAGTGTGCCCACCTATTTTAATGGAGGAGCAATTGTTCTTAAAAAGTGCCTTCAATATGTTACCGATTAGATGAAGTGCAATAAATTCTATATATATTATAAATAAAAGTTTTAAAGAAGTTTGTGTAGTTTTGTAAGATTTAGTTATTGTAGTTCCTATACAATCATAACATCCACTTTTGCACTGAACTCTTCCAATTATAGTAGAAACTTAGCATAGAAATTCTTGGTCATACAACTGTAATAACACGAAAATTACAAACAAAAATAAAAAGAACATAAAAAAAGAGTGCAATTCGGTAAAAAGAATAATGGAAAAGTAGGGAGAGTGAAGTAGGGAAAGTGGAGGACGGAGAAGGTTAGTGAACGAGTGATGGTTTGTTGTTTGTAGGATCGTGCTCTTACCTTCCTCCTTATGTAAGAAGGGTTTCGGGGTAATAGGTTCGAGAGTGTCCAGAATCTATACCTGTGTACGAACTTCGTGTTCCGCTTGAAATTTGAAATATTTTTTTGTAAATTTATTTATTTAAATTTTATTAAAATACGGACTTCTTATTCCGTTTCTTTATTTTAATTATTTAATTTTATCTTTGCCAATTTAACCCACTAAAATTATACAAAGTGTGGACTCGTGTTCCGCTTGTAATTTAAATATAATTTTATTAATTATGGGTTTATTGGAAAAGTATTAAAATTCGGACTTCTTACATTAAAAAAAAAACCCTAAACAAAGCATAAAAAGTTATTCTTATCTTATGGAACGCCGCCGCTATATATACTATAATAAGGATAGAAATCAAAACACCTTGTATGTAACTTTGTTCGGAATGCTCTGGCTATCGTCGGAATATCGTTTGGATTCGATCTGACGATAAGCACTGGGAGACTGGTGTTAGGAAAAAGTTCGATCTGGATGGTCTGGCGAGTCTTGCTGGACCGTCTGATCTAGTTAGACTGACTGGTCTGGTGTGACTGACTAAAGGATTTTTATGAAAATTGTGATCCAGGGGGATCGATCGAAAAATGTCTACCTGGTTAAAATTAATGAGAGGGATTCGACAACACTAGTCGGCAGGGCCATTCAGTATGAATAAAGAAACTAACAGTGTATGCCGACTATGTTGGACTCTATGATCCGCCGATAAAAATGAATTTAATACGTGTTGAAAGTCGAACGTGTTGATTTCACGGTTTTCTATTAAACGCCAACTATATTATGTTTCTTATTAGTTTATGATAATCTTAATAAAAGGGATTATTTTAAATTGTATGTAAATGTAACGGTATTCCGATGATGCCAGGGTCGCTTTATTATACATGTATTAATGTTCTTTACTAATGTTAAAATATGCGTGTGTTGTATGAGTGTTACTTTAAAAGAAGTATTTATTTTTAAATGATGTGTGCTCATATCATTACACAACTGTATGAAATGGTGTTTGAAAAGATCGACAAAAAAGGGATATAATATTTTCACTTAAAATTAGAAATTCTCGTAGTATTAGGATTTAACCTAATCTCTGTTTAACAGTTTCTATACGTTTCTAATGAAAAAAAAAATGTTTCTTTAAGTTGATGATGAATACCGCGAATACCGTCCAAACGCACATAGTTTCAAAAAATTATTTATTTAAATAGCGTTCAATACTTATTATCGGAATGTCGAATGGAAACAATATAATATTATACAATTGGAATAAAATATAATATAAATATATATATATATATATATATATATATATATATGTTTTAATAACACGGCATTAGAATAGATTATATTCCTATCCCAATTTTTACGGATTCGTTATAATATTATTATCACGTGTACATATTATAATAATATACGATATCATATTATGATTACGGGTGTCAGCGCAGCGGTGCGGCGACGGCGGCGTAACCCCAGGGCGGTCGGCACGATCCTCTAGCGTCACACTATATAAATATACAGAAGGTATACGCGTATTTAAATAATATTATACTAATTTGTATGAGTTTCATTTGGGTTTAAACCGACTACCGAATTTTATAATAATATTATATTTAATATATTATTATTATTATTATTTTAAACAGTAGTAATTTACTAGATGTTACAATAATATCGTGTCTGCATAATGTAATATAATATTTCGTTTTTTTCGGGACGGACCTTAAGTATATATTATAATATTATGTAAAGTCTCGTGTGTAAATCGTATTAAATATGTGCGCTGCTGAGATATGTCCAAACGAACGGTAGCTATACGGTCCGGCTACTGATTGCTATAATTTCCGTGTTTGGCCAATAATAATAGGTCTGAACAGTAGCCACCGTACGGTAGTCGACGTGTGTGTGTGTGTGTGATTGACGCCGGCATGTGCCCCGAGACAAATATATGTGTGTTTATTAATAATAACAATATTATTATTTATTTATTTATTATTATTTTTCAGTGTTTTTTTTTAGTCCGCTCGTTTAAATATATGGGTACGTGGTAAATATTATATACAATTGTCCGAGTTATTGTTCCCACGTGATTTACATTTTTTTTTTCTAAAAAAATTCATATATTATACGTTATTATGACGTGCAGCGCGCGGTAGAATCGTGAAAGAAATCGTCCGAGAACCTGTGTTTAAAATATTCTTTTCGAATTTCCATAATCGGTAGCCATCGAACGTGTACCGCGGTAGCTCGGGGATGTCACGATTAAGTTTTCCCACAGGAGTATTCGTATTATTATTTCGACGGCAGAGAAAATAAAATAAATATACCCAATACAAATATACATAATATACGGTCGCTAGGATTCTTCGGATTCTCAGTCCGTTATTATACGGCTATCACGTGCACTTCATGCGTATTCATTCGTTATTTTTTATTCCTTACCGCGCGGTCTATACCAAATATATTATATATTTATACTATGTTTTGCGGTTACCGCGCGCAATCTCCTTGATCACGATTTGATGTGTCTTTTGAAAATGGGCATAAAATAGGCGGTAAGACCGTTGACCTTTCTTGTGGGTAGAGCAAAACCACAATCATGTTCAAACAGTTAAATCGTAAGTAGTAGCAAGTAAAATGTCGCGTAAAACGTCCAACAATCATTGCGAGCCAAACACAATGACAATAATTTTATTTAAATATCATAGTGGTAGCTACATTGCACAATTCACAATTATCTTGATACGATTTGTTGTCCGTATTCTTGGTTTAATATATATATTATTGTTACGAATATAGTTAAGGTTCTAATATAATCGGTAGCGTTCAGTAAGAGTGGATGTTTAAGTACCTATATCTACTCACAGAGTCCTTTAGATACTCTCGTGACTGTATAGACACTAAAATAACTATATAACATATTATAAAACTACAAAAACATTCTTCAAATTTTTATAAATCATATTAGGAATGCGTCATCTTTGCAAGCTTTTATTGATTTGTACCACAAAAATTATCAATATTATTATGTTATATTACTAATTTAACACAAAATATAAAAAAATGAAAAAAAGACAAAAACTATGTTTATTTTATTTTCATAGATATTAAATAAACATATTTTTGTATTAACCAAAATAAATTGTTGCCTTAAAATCCGAAAATTACATATTATGACATATAAGCTAAAAAATATAAAAAAATCACTAAAAATTAACTTTTTTAAAAAAATATAATAAATCGTGTATAAATCAACTAGTGAAAAAAAATTGTTACATTTTACAATGCACAATTGCAATAAAAACGTGTACTAATTAAAGAGACTAATTTTTTGATACCGACCATTTAAAACATTTTTATTTTAGGGAAAATTAAATTATAATTATTATATTAATTAAATTCATTTATGTTTACTTATAATCAAATAATGTCAACAACAAAATGTATTAAAGCTTTATAGATGTGCAATGTGTATGTAATATGGAAAAAAACTTACAAAAACAATAATAAATACAAAAGTCAATTATTTACTCTATGACTGCTATACAAAAACGATTAAGGTTAGGTTATATCTTTAAGTTAATAAGTTAATATCTACGATACTAAAATATTTATTTATTTTGATAGCCAGTCATTAAAGTAAGTATAAAATATATTAAATAACCAATTTTCACTTGTAAAAAAAAAAAAGACAATTGATAATATAATATACACGGAGACAAATGATTCAAAGTCATAAATGTTCGGATAATATTAATATGTCATAACTTTTACGAGTTTGTCAAATATGGTACGATTTATAAATTTGAATTTCTCGAGACGTAATAAATAAATATTTTCAGGACGTAGTGATAATATTTTATCCGTCGTTAATAATATATAATTATTACATTATTTCGTCGTGTTGTGTATCCAACAGTAGGGTAAATACTAATTGACCAGAATGTATTTACTTTACTCGAAGTATTTGCGTTAGTCAAATAAAACTTTATGCAAACACACATCGACAATAACGAACGTTTTCAATAATTAATGTTTAAATACTTTTCACTCACCACTAATGTAAATTATTAATGTTAAACAAATGAAAATATACATAATACGAATCTCGGGTATTACGATTATGTGTTTGTCGTCTCATTTCTGCAGACGAAATAGCGGTCAATAGTATTATAATTATTATTACTGTTTTATTTTAATAATTGAATCGATCGGAAAATATGTTAGAAACTCTCAACAAAGACGAGGGACACTGTATTTGTTCGCGGTATCCAATTGCCCTATATCAGTGTTTTACACGAACAATTATCCGGATTAAACCTAATGGATTGTATAATACACACACCATTTGTATTAGCATAGGATTAGGGAGGGTTGTATTTTTTCACACTACATTTTTTTTTTCACAAACAAATAGTGAATCAAACTGAATGCTCTTTATGCGCTGTATCAATTCAATCACAAATATATTGTAATATATTGTACGAAAGTCATCAACTACTCGCCTAAATTGAGTATTATGAAAAACACATTTCATTGAAATATGTTCGAAAAACGCATACATTTTAGTTTGTATTATTATTATTTACCCGTAAAATGATAAATTATACCGATATAAATAATATGATAAATTGATAATAAATTAATAAATTATAGAAACGTAAAAATACATATGTGTTTTTGTTAGAGTATACATAAACGCAGTAGGTCGATTTATAATAATTTTACCTACTTTTTAGATGATAACTAAAAACTATTGTTGAATTTTATGCATCTATGGCATATTTCTTTAGCTTTTTTTATGATTTGGAGTTATATTTATTATTATTAATACTTCAGATCACAAGAATTAAGGGTCTATGATGTCAATCAATAGCGAAAACCTTAAGCGAAAATTCTGTGCACGCTACGATGATAAATTCTACTATTCTTTAATAACTCGGTGAAACGTAATTTTTATATAATCTTCAACGTAAAATTATTATATGATTATTGAAATGTACCCGGAGAAAATAATAATAATATTGTAATAATAATATGTGTTTGAAATGGCGCAAACGTCTACCGATGTATTATTTTTACGGTGACATTAACGAAGGGTGACTGCATGTCATCACGATGGGACCTTAATGATCTGTGGGCGACAAAAATTGAATATTAAACCAACTTTGATGAGGGATAGGGGTGAGTTCAATCGGAGCGGACACCGCTCGAGATGGAAGACGCAGCAATTGAAACGATTACGAGGCTTCATCAGCGGTTTCGCGTCGCCGTTTGGCGTGCATGGGTTTTACGCTCTCGGCCGAAACGATTCGAATTACACATCCGAAATTGATTTTTTACAAAACCAATCCGCCCGTGAAATTCAAATTTTACTCACCCTCAGCGCGTAATGTATTTATACAAATAAGGGATCGGTACGACTTAGAGAGGGTTGTCGGATCACGACTGTGTGTAAATGACATGTAAACAACCACATGGGCATTACCTACGGAATGAGCCAATTAACTATGTACGGACATCAAAAGATCTCTCGTCGCGTCATATTAATTGAAAAAAAAAAATGCTTGTGGCAAGAATAGAAAAAAAAATACTAAGGTTTTTTGGAATGCTTGAATGTACAGAGCGTTCAAGGAAAAGTCGTATCGGAAGGTATAGGTACGTCATATCGCATGAAATATATATTTACAAATGACCTGGGTGTGGCCTCAGGACGGCCCCCATCTTGAGGATTTTGATTTTAACGCCATGAGGGAAGACAAATTGCAGGACCTAAAAATGAATTCATATAGATGAGATGCGATATTCTTAAAAGCATGAGAATAAGTTGGACAAAGTATGTATATGGAGATTATAATTTCAAATAAGACAAGTAATAAATGGAAACTAAACACTAAGAAACCAGAAAATCGTATAGATAAAGATGGACTGACAAAGTACAGGTATACTTAAGGATACTGGGTATCAGGAGTGCAGAAGAAGCTGCAAAATACAAGGAACAATTGTGACAGAGGGTTGCTGTGTCATTGGGCTTGAATGGTTAAGTTAGTTTAGAATTTTATATTAAACCAAGAAGAGAGATAAGATGCGTCCCTACAAGTTATGTTTAAGGTATTTTGTATTATCATAATTAAATGGAAGGTAGGGTTATTTCTTAAATTAACCGCGTCTAATGTCGATCAGATAAAATTTGGCAGGGTTATGATTTTTCTTCGAGAACGCCGTTTCCTCTTTTGGCTTATCAGTGCACCACTAACTATTATTCTATATTATACATTGTCGTTTCGACTTTTAATTTTTAAACAACGATAATATGTTGTTCTTTATATTACGTTTACAATGCATAGTTAATTGTAAACGTTTAATGTAGATATTCATATTAGTCAGATATTAGATTTTAGAAAATCTTTGTTTAAAATATTTTATAGCATGTTTCTTACGTACACTTATGTTTAGGATTACACGTATAATAATAATAAGATCTATAGGTTTTTATCAATTAATTTGTAAACATTATAATTGTTGTACTTTGTTGAAAAATAAATGTAAATATTAGATATTAGATATACTATAAATATTTTGAGGAAAATGAAAGACAAATATGATTTTATTCAATAAATAAAATTAAATAATATATTTGTACCTCTACATCAATTTCTTTATTAGTTATTACTTATTTACATATACATGGCCAACCTGAGGATTTTAGGCTCAGACCAAAGATAAATTGAAGTGTCTAAAAATTAAAATTATAGATAATTATACCTTGTGTACCATGTAGGTTAAGTGTGTTCGAGATATTTGAAATTATCACAATATGAGGGATGATAAAGATAATTCCTAAACTTACTCAAGTTTTTAAATTTTTTTATAAGCACAACAAATATTATATTTATAAAATAATAATGATTAATTTACTAGACAGATACATTTTTGGGTTGATTGCACCACTCTATAAGTTTTGTTATATATAAGCCATAAATGTAACAAATTAGATGATTAAGAAAAAATCGATTTATTTAATTATCTTAACAAAATTAAATTAAATTATATTAATATATAATATACTTGTAAAAATTACTTATTATACAAATCGTTTATTTTCGCGGGGCCTACCATTTATGGGAAAGCGTGGGTCACTGCCAACGACAACTATTTCTAAATATCGTTTTTTACACATTAATATAATAAAATATAATATAGGTAGACCTTGAAAAAAAATGTTTATTAACACCTGAGATTGAGAATGAAACAATGTTCAGTATATTTTTTTTAAATTTCTTTTAACACTCTGTATATTGGTAGAGTTTAATATTTTTGCGTACTGCCAGATGGCCGTTTGATATATGAAATTAAGTTGAAAAAAAAATAATACTTTTTTAAAGTGCTCACAGCGGGAGTTTGAACCCGTTCTATTTTTTATTCCATAATATTTTATTTCTTATTATAACATCCATTCGTGTATGATAAGCGAAAATAATAACAAAACCTAACCTAAGCGATGTCATGTTTGAGTAGAAAATTATAAATAAATACCTACAGACATCGTCGTCGAAATGCTTGTGTTTTGGGAAAATAATATTAATTTGATAAATGCGCCTTTGTCTTGAGAGACTTTTTGGGTGGGTTCAAAAAATATAATAACATGTTCTTTACACTATAACCATTTTTTTTTTGTCTGGGAGGATGAATTAAATGAACTTTGTCGACGGGTCAGTAAGTAGTTTCGTAATTAAATTTGCTTTTTACTGAAACGTAAAAAATGTTTTTGTATTTTTTTTAACGAGGAAAACTTCTTTTATGAAATTGAAACAGTAAAAAAATAAAATGAAAAACACGATTATAACTAATGAACGATAATGTTAAATAAAGTTTCGTTGTATATATTGTTTAATATTTTATTTACTTAAAAGTTTATTAAAATAATAATTTTAAGTTTGTATACTCAAAGTGTGTAAAAAAAACTATAAAGTTCGATTGGTTATAAATTACTTTAAAATCAATAGGATAATATTGTTAAACTCGTTTATAATATAATAATTTAATTTATTTGATGTTTAATTAAATATTACCAACTTGTTAATTTGTTGTACTTATTGAAAAATAATATATTGATAATTGTATCGTAGGTTATAATATGATGACTCTCTAATATATTGAGTCATAATTGCTATAATTTATGTACACTTTATTATAATTAACTCAATCATTTTTATTAAATAACTTAAAACAAATAGATCGATTAAAATACAATTTAATCATAGATTTTAATACTATTATCGAAGTTGGAATATTCATATGTAATGAAATTATGATGTACCTACCTATTGGGTAATCTATAACATTTATATATACGAGTACACAAAACAATATACCTACGCAACATTAAATTAGAATATACAATTCATATATTATATAGATATAATATGTGTACACAACCGTATAACCCTCGTTGTCAAAATCAATAGTTTTCAGTCTTTATAAATTATATTATATACGGAAACGAAATACTTACGCATACGATATAATGTTATACGATTACACGTTTTTATTATCATAATATATATTTAATTTTCGTCGTTATAGAATAAAAGTAATATTTGAATATTTATAATTTTAATCTACTAATTATTATTATATGTAACATATTATTCATTGATGTTTAATTTATTATAAAATATGAAATAATGCTTAATATAATCCATTTGATTGTAATATGATAGGTTCTTAAACAAGTATTATTGCAGAAGCGTATCTATAGGACGTATGTTACGAATCAATTTATATAAATAATATTATATATATATATTTATATAATACATAAACAAAATTATTACCTACAAATTTAGCTAAATTATAGAAAATATGTTAATTATGAAAGTGATTAATAATTTTCTTTATTATGGTTACTTTATCTTGATTGATGATTATAATTTTAGTCGTTATCCTTGCTAAATGTTAAAAAAATACGTTAAATGTATTATCCCCCTTCCCCTTTGTATACGTCTTTGTATTATTTTACTGACTTATCGAGAATTTAAATTGTATAACATGTGAATTATCGATTAGATTAAATAAATAACTATACAGGGTAATAAGGAATAGGTATTCGTATTCAATAACAATGCAGAAAACAGCATACAGTTACCCTGTGTGTAATTATGTGATATTCACTACAATGCGATTGTATTTTTAAATCACAAATATGAATCACACAAATACCTCTATGTGATACCTAATAAATATTTAACTAAAATTTGTATCATAATTTAGTTCTTGAGATATCATAAAATATCGTATGACATGTGATGTACATGCGACTTCCATTTGTAATATCATACCTATCTAAATTATTTAAACTTTAATATCATTCTTGTAACATGGTTACACAACAATTATAATTATAGTAAAAGTTTATTTTATAAGTATAAATACTTTATAAATATCGTTTATATTTTTATAACGATAATCGTATTTAATTTATTTCATCGCTTATCAACGAGATATAGAATAGACTATTCTATAATCAATGATACTAGGTAGTATAAACGTGTAATAAATTGAAATATACAGGATGATAAAAAATTATGTGAATATTATTGAATATACGTTTAATTATATTTGTTACACGATATTCAGATCATCATATAAACATGTGTTAAATGCATGGCTTAAATTTCGCTCCAACCCTCTACTAAAATTGAATGATTTATTTATTCATTTACAAAACAGAACGAGTCCAAATTACATTTAATAGAGTTTGTTGAGGTAAACAATTTTAAAAGGTAAATGAGTTTAAAAGACAAAGAACAAAAGTAAATCGGAAACTTACCTATGCGCATACATGATGAATTATAATAAATGAATTAAGGCTATAATTGCTGGTAGAGTACTAGAATACGTGATGCGAAAAGGGAAAGAAAAATTGATTAATTTGTGATGTAATGGGACATTGAAGGGACGTTGACATTTTCCTATATGTGAAAAGCAAATCAGAACCATAATACATATTATATATAGGTGCTAAATCAATAACAATTTAAACAATTTAAGATATTTCTGAATAATATTTTCATAACCTCATCCACCTAACTGCGTTATTGTAATATCAATTATTAATTATTATTATATATCTAAATGAGTTTAAAATCTCTGAAACAAGTCTAAATAATAAGAACTCTATTATAATACGCTGTAGGTACATATTATTAATATGTCTGTTAATTATTATCGTTATACCTATTATATCGTGGTTATACTCTTTTTTTATCGACAGAAGGGAATTAAAATAAATAACTATAATATAATGTTTTATCGAGTTTGTAGTTTTACATTTATTTATAAAATGCATGCTATAAACGCAAAAGTTAACACTCGCATGTAAATTAATTTGCAATTAGAGTTACAAGTAAAAATCTCGTATAGAAATATGTAGTTTATAACTAAACAATATTCTATCGTATAAATTAATACTTGTTTTTATATTGGATTTAATTAAATTATATTAATAATAATTTTCAAGTAATAATTTAAGTTCCGTAATTACAATTTAATAATTATAGTTAACATTATCATTAAATACGTATAATATATTGTGAACTATGCACTATAAGTGATCTCCGGTATTATTACCTAATACCAGTAAAATGTATTTTCAGAAAACAATAATATTATTTGTTAATATTCTGAATAACGTGAAATATAATTTCGACGATTTAAATTCAGACATTTTCATAACTTTTCATATTATTACAACATAATTAATTAATTTTGTTCATTCACTCTTTAATGAATTGAAACTATTAAATATTTTATGACGATTTGAATGACTCGAAACAATAAACTTATATTGTATTTTTAAAATCAATGACAGATAATTTTTGTAATTATGTTTTAATGAACTAAAATATAATATTATATTACCACAATAAAAAATTAACAATTATTTATCGAAAAATATAATAAAACATAAACAAATCACTGGAAACTGTGATAAAACATTATTTTTTATAATATTATTTCTATATCCATATCAAAGTTATTTACTCCAGGTAATACCACCGTCAAGCGACGCCTCGAGCGCGCGCGGTCAGGAAACTTCGTTGACGCAATGATGATATATATATGATGATATAGCTGATAGGTCTCATGTGTTAGTAAATATTAAATAAATATTATAATAATAAAGCCCTCAGGATTTTCACGACGGACGAGGGCGACAAATTTGCCACTTGTGGTCTGGTTAATAGAATATTATAATTTATGAATTATTAAATTTATGTATAGGTACAGGACATAAAAGGCGTGCACGATCTGATTGCGTAGGTTTTATAGAATGTATACAAAATAAAAAAAACACATGATATATTTAAAAGGTCGTGATTGTACATAAATTTATACATTACGTATTTTATGTTCAGTCGTTTTATGATTTACATCAGAGAGACACCAGAGGGTCATTGGACAGTAGCGATTTTACATTTCTAAATATTGCAGTATTGCGTATAGATAACACTTAGGTACCACGGTCACGGTATAATGGTATGGAAGAAAACAATAATATAGATATTATTTTGTAGTATTATCTAAATAAATTGCATTGATTATATACTAGGTATTGCAGTTTTACGGTACAGGGTAATAATTTTGATATACCGTTTAATATAATAATATATGTTATGCTGACAAAATATGACAATCGTGGGCACTAAGGTTATAAGGTATTAGATTATAATTATGTCGACAGTTTTTCTTAACACTTTTGGAATATTACAATTGTTGTATTATATTCAAGTCGTTTGAAGTTATTATAATTTATAAGAAGTATATTTATCAAAATATTATACGCAGGTATTACATAGTTATTGCGTTATTTTGATTAAATATTGAACATACGATTTATATATTGGTTAAAAAATAATTTCGATTACGAAAAATGCAAGTCTGTGTGGTAGTTACTGACAAAACGTATTATATTATATTATTATTGTTTACGTAATACATACCTACCAATAACGCGATGTGATAATACGGTGTGAACCCAGCTGCATAACCACGGTAAAATAGTATACGCAATATTGATGGTACACGAATCGTGAGAAATGTACAAAGGGAGATTGTATAAATATAATATTATACAAATAACCAAAATGGACGGCGATGTCGAGATGATGGTTGTCGCACGACGGCCCGTACGCGCGGTACGTGTGTGCGAGCGTTAGACGGGTGGGGCCATATTGAGCTTTCGCTAGGCGGCGGCGGTGGCGGTGAAGGTGGATTGTAAGGGGGGGGGAGGAGGGGCGCGGTACGAGCTTCGCACCGATCAATGTGCTCCGGGCGCAAAATCGCCCTCCCCCCCCCGCAGCCGTCCGTCCGTCATCCCCCTTGGCAACCGCATCACATCGCTCGCGCACAACCGTTTCCATCACGCCGCCGCTGCACCCGCCCCACCATAGTCATCGTTCCCCCTCTCCCCACCGTCACCACTCCCCCGCCACTCGTCACACGCTCCGAATGCGTGGTGGAAGCGGACCGTGTAATAAAATCTGCCGCCGCCGACTGGGTAAAAAAATAAAACTTACAAGTCCAAACGAACTTATACTTACTCAGCCGCGAGTATGAGATTTTTTATATTATTATTATTATTATAACGTTATTCGTTATTCGTTTTCTCGTCGCGTTTTACGCCCATAATATATATATATATATTATTTTCAATCTTTAATCAAGCATTAACAATATTATTTAAATGTAATACCATAGTAGTAAATTATTTAAATTTTATTAGATAAATATGAAACACTAGTTACGTTTTCCATTCGACTTAATGAATTTCGTGAATATTAATTATATAACCTGATTCGGAGTTCAACTTAACAGGTGCATTTTTTTTTTTTTTTTTATACTCAGGCGTATTAATATTATAATAATAGAAAATTTGTCTCGACAACAATATATTTAGATCGAAAAATAAACATTTCTCTTCGTAAAGTGTATTAATTTATTTCTTCGACGGTTTCTTTTTCTTTTTTCTCGCTTCCGACTGTTCAGTCATTTTCAGTCCTTTTAAAACGCCCAAAGGTACGTATTTGTTATACCAATTGTAATACCGATCACACAGCGCCGGTCCTTTTTTCGGATATTTCATCATAGCCGGTACAAACTCGAAGGGGCTCAACGGTTTGATTCTGAGCTGAAGCACACGTTCTTGGGTCATTACTTCGGCCACGATGGCCGCCACCTCGTGTCTCGGATAACCGGCCAACATGGTGGCCAGCGGGGTGACGGGAAATTCACGATCGACGGCCGGATAGCTCATCAACAAATCGTTTAGCAATATAAATATGGTGTTGTAGTCGGGCACGGTAAACACGACGTTTTTAAAAACTTTTGTCTGAAAATTATAGAAGTACAATATAGGTATAGTCTGTTGTTGCAACTGGATTAATAATTATTTTACGTGCACAGACATCAAAATATGATTACGAATATTACAACTCTCTGTGCATTTACTTCCATTTAGTTTAATTCGAATTGGAGTCACTTAAGTGAAATTAATTATTCTGATAAGATATATAAAAAATTCGCATAAAAATGTACTTATGATCCAAAAACTGCAAAAATAGCGCTACATTTTTTCGCCAAGTAAAAATAATTTTAAATAAAGAGAATTATTCATTTTGATTAAAAAGTTCGAGATCTATGGTGGTGTAGGACAAGAGTGACTGTTTCATCTAGTTAAGAGTATATAGAAGATGAAGTAGAAGAAATTAAATAATTTTGAAAATAAAAAATATATAGATATAGTATAACACAATAGTATTTAAAAGAATAATGAATAATTCACATAAAAAAAAAAACAGTAAAGTACAGTATCAAGTATAGTTATTGATATATTATATTATAAAAAGATGTAAGCGCATTAAAATCCTAGCACGCCAATTGTGTAATTTATATCTCGGATATAACAACTATTGAAAAATTGTACTTATTCGATATAAAAATTGTGAAAAAAAAAAAATTACAATTTGTTAGTAAAATGTTTAAACGCGCGATAGTGTGTGCAATAATAATTGGACAGAATATACTCGTTGTTGATAATATATATATACATATTATAATATTATTATCATGATTATACGGTATTCCTATAATGATTATTATATATATTATGTTATTTTTGAAAAATAGTAGTTAAGAGGTACCTATACATAATATTAGGTACAACTCTATATAAGGTATACGTGTTCTGCACGCGACATAATTTATCTCGCGCGAGCACCAAACAAAAAACGAGCTATATCGTGATGATACTGATTATTTCGTATATTATTATATATATATATATATATATATATATATATATATACGATATGTAGTAATAAAAACAATTTTTAAAAAAAAAAATCCAAGAATCGTTTAATCATAATTATAATGGACTGAGCTTTATGTACGCGCACGCGGAGACCGTGTAAAATATGCCTTAGACAATGGACGAGATGGGACGTGGAGATTTTCCGTGTCATAGCGGTATGCGGTTAATGAATGAAATAATTATATGGTAACCGACGGGTCTATAGTTCTACACGGTGTAACGAGCACGTCGGGTTTTACAGCAGGTTCCTCGATGTGAGCATTTTTTTCATTATTATTATTATTATTATTATTTTATTTGATTTTTTTTTATAACGCTCTCCATCCCCCGCCGACAACTGTTCGGCTATAGTGTATATCGTCCGCACAAATCTCCGCACTTGGCGCACAACACGCACCGTATTATTATTGTTCTTTTTATACGTGTGTGTATATATAGAATAATCGATAAAAACGCAACGTGAAACATTATATTGTCCTAGATTCTTGTCGCGATCCGACCGAGCGTGCAAAGTAAAGTGAAATATCGATGGGCGGATCTATGGTCTTTTATAATAACGTATAAGTCATATTATTAGCTATATAGGTAACTATGTATCTGTATATAATATAATAAATACGATGGGCAAGAAGAAAAACTACGTTTACATTTTTACAACGAATACCCGAGCGTATCTCAAAATCATCCGATTCCCATCAGCTCCCCTCCAATTACCACCCCTTCGTCAAGTAAGAATATCATTCCAAAAACGTACATACTTATAGTCAACAACATGACAACAAGAAGAGCCAGAAAATACTCATTTCCTATACTGGATGATAGTTATCAAATATTTTTAACTCGTTGAATTAAGTTTTTTCTAGAAATATATTAGTTAACTAAAATCAGGTTAAATTAAATATAATAATATTTTATTTTTTATAACATGATAATATTCATAAAAAAATAATAATAAACTGATTAATGGCTTAGAATTTTAAAATAAAATAAGTCAAAATTGAATACTCCTTTTAAAACTTAATTGAAATTAATTTTCCTTTATTTTTTTAAATCGTTTATGCCAAGCCTTGTTTACTTCAGTTTATAATTTAGATAAGGGTCTCTATAACTACGCGTCTATTCTCATAGATTTTAGATTAAGAATTACTTCATCTAGATTTGGTTTCCGGTGAATAAAACGATAAAAGTGCATGTTTGCTTTAATTTTATTTTCAATGTCCTAAAATATCATATTTTTATATTGCTAATTACACATTGTATAATTAAACTAGGCATTACAAAAATAATTTTCAACTATTATTTTATTATCATAAAAAAGTTTAATAGAATAATATAAATATAAGGAATATACACTATACAGGGAAATAAAAATAGCTCAACTGTAAATATACTAATATACTATTATATAATATAAATTTTTATTGTTATTTTTTTTAAAATTAAGAAATAAGATATGATAATATAACTTACTTTCGGTGAAGTGAATATTCGTAAGACTACTAAATAGTAATATAAATTAATGTTTAATGTATTATTACAAAATTCTATTAGGTACCTAAGCTAAGATAAGGAAATAATTATCCTTACTCATAAGTCATTACATATTATACATTTTTTATTAAGGATAAAACATTGTTTGCCTACCAACATTTCACATGACTTTCAAATTAGTATACGTGCGTAAACATTATGCTTAAGATGTATAATTTTCTTAGCTTTCTAATAAAATATGCTAATTTACAGTTTATGCGTATTTGTACAATATGTTGCAATTGAAATTTGAACAACAATTATTGTCTAAGTGAATAATAATTATTATTATAAAACAATAATGTGTTATTAAATTATAATTATCAAACTATATTCATTCTCAAAATGTACAGTATATGTTTTATCATAATATACTATATTTATACATACTAATTTTGCTTTAGAAGTTAACCAAGGGCACGTAGCTTTCCCTATAATTATAACTCGTTCAGTTTTCTTAAGAGATTTCAAAAGTTTTAGCAACGTTTTTTCCATTAATTTTGGTTTATATAATTTTAATTCTTTTGGAATTTTCTTATAAAATGGAACATCTGCCAAGTCCACTTCGATTAAAACTGGTTGATGTATTGTAGCAAACTACATACATTTTTATATTGATTCTTTGAAATAAACATAATATTTATAAATTACTATACTATACCTTAACAATATTTTTGACTAATTGATTGATTTGTTTAACGTTTGGATAATTTTCTGACACATTCTTTAGAGTGAGTTCGATCTTTAACGATCCGGTTTCCGTACATATTGCATTCGTTAACATTGTCTTACCCGATTTGTTGGGACCGGCTATTAATAGCGATGGACTAAACTTAAATTGTTTTAATAATGTACGAAGTTCCACGAAAGTCAAACCAATTACGCACAATTCTTTGATAATCTAAATAAATAGTTAATTCATATCTCGCAAGGCGATAATAACATTCATATACAAGGCATTAGAATATTTAAATTATATTTTGAAATTTAATATTAACAGCCATTAAAAGACTATAAAAGGAAATACCTTTATATTGTGTCTAATAAATAAAAAATTAAGAAATCAACAAAAATCTTACTTGTCGTATATCACCTAAACCATAAGGAGGATCTAGATAAAATGGATCGCCCCTTAATGCACTACCACTATAAAGTACATCTCCTTTAAAATCGTTAAATTTTGAGGTAACTGATTTTTTAATCATATTATTTTTAACTAATTCTTCAAATATCTCTTCGGGATTTGGGAACTGATTTTTCTTAGAACGCGGTTTGGCAGGTTTCTTCAATTTTATTTTTGGTGCTTTATACTTTTGCCCTAAAATTAGTTTTAGTACTCATTTTAAACTTCGACTTTTTAATACTATTACCTAAATCTTGAGCATATGCTATTTTAAGTGTATTTAACTCTTCCTTAATAGTTGTGTTATCTACCATAGCTCTCAGTTCAACTTGAGCTTTTGAATAAATTTCATTTTTAATCAAATCTTCTCTGGCTCGTTCATCTAGTCCATCGATTGTCCAATCATTATCAAATTCATCTAATATTTGTTTAAATGTTTCGCTTAAGTCACTTGGTTCCGGAACAAAACCCAAAGCTCTACTTTTTTCTCTATCATTTATTATATCCTTTGCAATTTGGATTCTTTCTTCTTTAAGCTATAAATTGTAATATTATTGTAAATAATTACTGTTTAGTATTGTTTTTAATCAAATAAAATATTTATGGCTCATTTACAATTTTTTTTTCGTTTGCTAATTGTTTGATTAATTGATTTCGCTCTTTTGCTGGTTTTCTTTCATATTCTACAATTAATATTGCAAGTATTTCAGCCATCTCTATTGTCATCCACATGCCCGTATGAAAAAGAGCTGACCCTCCAAGTGGTACTCGTTGTTTCATGGCTGAACTATATCGTACATTTGGTATATTTAATGATTTTAGTATAGTTTCTGTCAAATCTAAATTTTACATTAATGCAACATAGTTATATTATATTATTATTTACAATGTAAATTATTTAATTGTAACATTATATTATATTTCGAATAATATAATATATATTTACTTATTGGCGGTAATCCAAGAATATTATCGTCGTAGAACATGATTGGCTTTGAGTCTGGCCAAGACGGTAAATGTTTACACGTTTTATAATACGTCTCTATATATGCTCTTAACTCGTCTTCGATCGATTCTATTATTTCAATGTTATCTTCTTTATTTGCCTTATCTTGCAATTTACTGAAAACTTTCCGTAATTTTATGTCTGCTGAAGCTTGTTGCAATCGAATTTTATTTTCTACTTCAAGATTATCGTTAAAATTGGACGCCTCACTAGAATTATTATGCATGCCTATATGTCAAACAAATTATAAATACATAAAATCTATTGATTTCAACCAGCTAATGCTATCTAAAATCAATTAAATTAGTTTATAATATTTATTTTAAGTTTTATTATATCAATTTTACCAATTAGAGTATTAAGTCTTTGTTTTCTAACTCTATTTCGTCTTATTATGCGATAAAATCTCCAATAGCGTTGAATCATAACTACCGCTTCTCGAACTTTCTCTTTGCTGGGCTCTACATATTTCCCAGACAATATATTTTCTCTACTTCTCTTGTCAGCTAATACTAAATCGAGTAAATATTAAAATATTTCAATTTAAAACGTATTTCTTAATATTTATACTACTTATAGCGAGTATATTAATTCTTACACTCATTGATAATTATACGATCTTTCATTGCTCTTATATGTCTTTGTATCAACTTTATGGCTAATTCTCTTAATATGTCTTCTTCCGTAACTCCTAGTAATATCTGTGGAATAATATTTTGTTCGTTGTATAAATACGTCACCATATCAAATACAGATTTTGATGACTTTTGACTGATCGATTGACTAGTACCAGACCAATTTTCTTCTACTTCACTTAACTCATCTTGTATTTTACTTGAGTTATTGTTTTCTACTTCGATTCGTGTATTTATTTCATCGATTCTATTATTCATATGTTCTAAAAACGTTTGTCTCTCATCTCTAAAACATCGAGGTATTTTTAATTCGAACTGGTCGTGTGTCATTCTAGCGTTAATCAATTCCTCAATTATTGGACTACACATTTATAACAATTCACTATTATTACAAATAACAATACATTTTTTTAAACACATAAGTACGTGTATATTGAAAAGTCTTCATCAATAAGGATCTGTTTAAGTTCAAGTATACGACCATAAATACACATTATCATTTTTATAATCAAAATTCGAATTTGAGGTTGTATTATAACGTCATGGTATGTGGTTAACTCGTTACTAGTAACTATGTATCTGGAATAATAGCATATTATAATTATCTGAATACTTTGAATGGAATTGAGTTTTTATTTTAATTTGCTACTTTAACACATCAAGTAAATCAAATATTATTTAAGGGTTTATACGCTTTAATAAAACTAATTATTTAGACTGATTTAACAAATATAATAATAATGATAATATTTTATACATTGGGAATACTTGTTTTAGTGTGATTGAATCACAATAATTAATTTGAAACAATTTTTACATTGGTTAGTCAATTCGTCATGAAAACTGACCAAAATGTATGAAAACTTTTGCATTGTAAAACGTTCAATTAAAAACTGTACAGCATTCATATTAATAATTTAATATTAATATCTTTACTCCTATTAAACCGTGAGAACAATTAAATGAGTGATAATTATCACCGATAGAAATGCTTAATTTTACTGACACGTATGTCATTGTCTCATCTTTATAGTAAATAGATGTTGCCGTTGACGATTAAAAAATCGTTAGGTAATTATATTATAATATTATTAACGTACTTTGAAAGAATAATAAAAATTGTTTCGTAAAAATCATTCATATATATACGACCGACAGAATATTATATTTTTTTTTTTCAAAAAAAAGTCATCAAACGAAATTCGACTGTCGAGACGATGGTGATTAAGACGTGTAAAATTAAAATAATATCTATACACATCACGCAAATATTATTTATTAATTCGGACGTAGACACGGCACAGGTATATAAATAGACATGCATTTTGACGGGCGGGTTGGGTTAGATAACTATGGTAAATACCTAACGTAGAGCGATGCCGCGGTGGCGCGCGCCTGGTTTCTGTCAGCGTTCAAACCGGCGTCCACGAACGCCTCGTCGTCTGTGCCGATCAGTCTTAGCCGCTCAAACGCGTCCTTCCACGCGCGTCCGTCGTTCGTCATCGGCACCGCGGCAAAAATTGAAATAAAATGATAATAATAAAAATAATAAACTGCGGAGAGAGATAGAAAATAAATAAATAAAAAATATGAATCTGCGCGACCGACCAATCGTGCCGAAACACCTCTCATCTGCCCCTCACACCCCACCCACAACGTCAAGCCGTCATATTGTTGTTATTTGTTGCTACCGACAGCGTGCGTCCGCGGCGGTTATGCGGCGCGTGAGGTAGCGGAGACGTCGGTTACCTTGGTTACGTCGTCGGGCGCGAAAAGTTCACGAAAATCCTACGCGGCTGCAAAAAAATAACATACGAGATACACGGTCGCGGGAAACCAGTCGTGTTACATTAAACCACGGTCACGATCAGTATACGACGTTACCGCGATATGGGTTATATATTATAAGCCGCCGCAGCAGCGCTCCCACTCCCGACCGTTACACGCACGTCGTCACCGACCAATGCGACGCTAGCGTTTAATGTTGTAATACATTATAGTATACCTATATATACCTATGTATACATGATACATACACATTATATGGTACGGTATCGTATGGATGTACCATGATGTTATTATTAAACAGTATGGCTGCGGCCGATCCGGTTGTCAACCGGTACATAGATCTTCTAGATCCTCCCGCTCGCGTACGCCCCCGCCGATCTTAACGATCGTAAGTCGTTTTAATTTTTTTCTTCCGCTCGGACATTTCCGAAATATGTATTTCCCTCCGACCGCGTTCACCACATTATGTTAAGCACACAGCGATGGCTAACCATCACTTATAATATATAGTCACAGGCCACTCTTAAGGCCTTGGTTCTTCGTATTTGACCGATCATTTTATCCATAGCTAAATATATAGGTATGTCACCAACTTTGTAAAATTTTGTTATAGTTTGCGCATGTATTATTATTCCATGATATTTCATGAAAGAAAATCTCAGCTGGCAGTGATCCATAGAGTAGATTAATAATTCCTGTTGAAATCATGTGAAATATCTCACTCATTATTCACGTGTGACCAATCATTACTGTTATTTGTTATGATGATAATTAATAATGAATTCTCTGACAGTAGCCGCCATGACACCTGCGTATCACAAAGTTGCTGACATACCTATATATTTAGCCATGGTTTTATCCATGCCATGGCTAAATATATAGGTGATTGATAACACAGCGCAGGAAATGTTCCCTAGACTTGGAAGAAACAACTACGGTCATGGAAAAATTAAATCTAATTTATTATGAAAAATGCTGTATATAATATTGTATTGATTATGTACACGTTTTTGATAAATTGTATGGACTAAAGAGATATTATCATGACTTTCTTACCCATATCTGAGGAACATGCGCAGTGATAATAAATATGAAATTTTATCTGACATGCCTATATATTTATCCATAATTCATATCATACGAAGGCATTGTACAACGTAACAGACGCCACTCTCCAGTAGCGGTCTCCTTGCTCATGCCACCTAGGTTGGGTATAAGTTTTGATAGCGATGTCATTGTCTTCTGTTCCTTCTTGGACGCTTCGCAGATGTCCTCCTTAAACATGAGATCTTTATCTATAATAATTCACTTTTATAATCGAATTTTCCAATACGACAATCAGGCAAGGCATCTTGTATTTGCTTCTAAAGAACACCACTTGACTTTTCAGGGGCCAGGCTTAGTTCCTCAATCTACCCAAAAACGATTACTAGAGCATTGTTAATCTGTCGCTTCACCACATCCATGTCCTTGCCTTGGTTCTGACCCAAGGCATCATCTACAAACGAAATGACGGAGACGTCAGCAAATAGTTCAATCGTAAAAGTTCTTCATGTTTCATATTCCATAGTAAACCGCCTGGCATGAATCATTGCGGAACGCTACACGTTCCGGTAAGTGGTTAACCTAAACTAACTTATTACATTCTATCCTAACCGAACCACATGTGATTTGGAGGCTACCGGCTACTGATTAGGCACCACTGCTCCGTCTAATATATCGTTTGTCAAGCATTTCATTGTTGCGACCCCAAAAATAGATTAAAAATAAAATCAGTCATCTAATGAACTTTTTTATAATAATAAAAATGAAAACAAATAATTTGCATACGGAAACATCTCAAATGTTACTATGTATAAAATACTATGAATGACGACTTGAACTTTACTAAGTTTTCAAAAAAACAGGTTTTCATATACATGTTCATATATATGAATAAGCGTTTAATTATTTCATACTGATTTGTGACTCCTAGGTCTTTGAAAAACTCGTACTTTAAAGTTTATCATTTGGAGATCGCATGTCAGCAAACATTATTTTACTCTCAATTTTCAGTTGCGACATTTTTTGAATTTTCACCTTTATAAAATATACTTACTGAAAAACAATATCAGTATTGTCAAAACTTTATTACTTATTACACTAATTCATTATAATATAGAAAAATTTTAACAAATAACACTCAATTATACGATTATAATTCAAAAACAATTTAATGGTCATAATTCATGACTAGAAGTGCTGCGGATGCACTATTAAATCATTAAACATCCATTTAAAATATTTAAATAATTATCTAAAAAATAAAAACATTAAATATTTGATAAATTTTCTATAATTATTGAAAAAGAAACTTTATTTTTTAATTATTTAATTTACTCGTATTTTTCGAAAATATTAAAAAATAGTCTAAAATTATTTTTTTTATTTTTTTTATTTTACTAAAAACATTAAAAAATTGATTTTAGTTCCTTAAACTTTAATATTTTTAATCCTTGTATAATAAAATACTTTTTATGTATATATAAATAATATTAGTATTATTTATATATAGTAATATATTATTTAAAATATGTGTGTAAAAATGTTAAGTGATAAGAAAAATATTATAAAATTAAATAAAAAGGTGAAACACGACCTAAAATGTTAAAATAAGAGTTAAATAAATTTAACTCGTTATTATATAATACAAACTTTGTATTATAAAAGAAAGGTTTTAAAATAATTTAAATTATATCTATATATTACTTTGCAATAAATTAAATACAACCCTTGTTTTAACATTGTTATTTTTATTGTTGTTTCGATAAACAATTTATATTTTTTTTTAAATTCACTGAGAATAAATATTATACGTGTATAACAATGTTATTTGAATTATTTATGTACTTCAGAGAGTTCATACTTCTACTCTTACCTATTTGAGTTTATTAAAAAAATATTTAATTTTCTACTTTATGTTTTTTAATTATTAAATCTAGAACATAATGTTTACCTACTAGATATAAAATTATAATACTTTATTATTTCTATATAAAATAATAATGTATACTTATTATTATTTTAACGAATCTACTTCTATAGTATAATTCTGATTTATATTATTCAAATTTAAATTGTTTACTACTTATTATTTATAAGATAAAAATTATAATAATATAAAACCCAGATTAGATTATTTATTATTATATATTTTTCAAGACTAATTACATTATGCACTTAAACTTTTACCGCTATGGCGCTATCCCGATAATCCAAAAATTATATATATATCTAGTTATTTCTTCAGAATATTATTTAAGTAATTAGTTATTTATTTTTATTTTAACTGTGAATTAAAAAGACAAATATATTGTAACTTGTATAACATATAATTAAATATTTTACGTAGAATAAAAACATTATCGAAGCTTCTTTATCAACAAATATATAATATATTGTTTGTTTAAATAATTGTTCATAGGTTCTTTCAATAGATTTGCCGATAACTATTAACTATTATACTCACGATTTTATAATAAAGTCCCAAAATAATTTTAATACGTTTTTCGTGATGATTCATATAAGTTGATAAATTAATATTTTATTATAATTATTGGTTATACGAATGTTATGGAAACTATTTGGAAAACAAAATCAGGATTATACGCAGTGATAACAACCAAAACATTGAATACATTTAAATTGATTTATAAAACAATATTATTTAATATACAAGCATAGTTTAGAATAATATATATCCTGCGATAAAAATATTTTCTAGTATTATATAAGGTAGATAGTATGTACAATTAATAATTTTAATTTTATAATATTAGATCGTTTATATTAGTTAATAATGTTGTGAAAAAACAAAATAAAAATTACTGTATTAACAGCTATTGATATTATAAAATTATGATATTAATACATACCAATAGTTAAAAAAATATGCAAAAATTTAAATTTATTTCAGCAAAGAGAAAGAAGGCTATCGTGTCCATCGCCATTCTCAAAAACTGTTTTGTGCGCTAGCACAACTTGGGGGGGGGGGGGGTGCTTTACTTCCTGTATAAAAAAAATAGCATCCCTAAATATAATTATATGTGATTATAAATTGGTCTTATCGAGAATTGGAACCTCTCTGACATAAAATTGTTTTAATAATATCTTTCAATATTGTAAATCGAGAGAGAGAAATATTGTTAATAATTTCGTCTTTGGCATTAAGACCAAATTACTACTTATAAAATTAAAAGTTTTACATCATTTTTATCTCTTTTAACGATGTCATGTTAGGTTGTACCTGGCTCTAATCACTTTTGAAAGGGTCGAAGATGGTTCTCTGTTAATTATAGAACATGAGGTTTTAGTTAATACCTAATTATTAGGCTTTTCAGGTAATTGTGCGCAAAAAGCTCATAGCTACCCGAGAGTCGAACTAAATACTATACAATTATATAATGTTTGATGATACTATAAAAGAATACGCAAAATGATGTTTTTTTTTTTGTAATCAATTACGATGAATATAAATTTCGTTGAATGATATAACAATATAATTATTACCCCTAGTTATAACTATATCAATATAAACTTATTACGTCGTACATTTATTATTTGTTTCCAATATCTGATGGTAATTGTATACGTTTTCATATTCAATAAATAATTCAAATTTAACGAAAAAAAATAATGACTTTAGTTTTCATTAAATTTTAAATCTATGCATTATATTGCCTTTTTCAGATTTCTGTGGGTTTAATTCGTATCAAAATATTTTTATACGCATCATGTTCGAATAATAGCAAAATATTATCTATTCTTGATGATTTCTGTCGGAGAGTATAAAATTAAAATATCTTTAAAAACAGTAATTGTACGTAAACCGATTGAGTCCCTCAGGGAAAACAGCCTCAGTTAATGCGAATTCGCCGTTTTCCACTCGAACAACGGTAGTGCGGTAGTGATCGTGACGGCTGATTTGAAACGCTTCTCCGCCGTTACAGATGTCTAATATTCCCATGCTTACGGGCCATCGTTCGTTTCGCCATCTTGGTCCAATGATCTAGTTGCGAAAACTCACATTATAGTGATGTGTAAATCTTTATTTGAAAATTGTTCAACACAATGATAAGATGTTGCGGGTCACAATTATTAAAGAAAAATGAATTTCTATCTATAAAACAATAGATTCTCACGTATATAACCGAGTTCCGGGTGCCCACAAAATTTAATTTATAGGGGGCTCTCACAATAAAGTAAATTTACTATTTTTTTAACATTAAATTTGAATCTGACACTATATAAGACAAACATTTTTAAAATAATGTGTAAAACCTTTTTTTTTTTTCATCTCGAATTCGTCACATGAAAAATTTATTCAAACGCTGATTTTTAAAAAGACATTGAAAACATATTCTGTATTGCTATACGTTTTTGCTATATTCCTATGTACTTCATATCAATGTATACGACTGTATAGACGTATATAAAACGTGCACATATAACGTCTTTTAAATAAATTAAACAATTTGTTTTTAATTAATTTGAAAATATTAAATATCCATACATATATTAACGTAAACTGTAGTCTATTACAGTCATCCAAATATGCATAATGCAGTTACTTCCTATATAAACAACTGCCATTTAGACTATTGAATATTTTTCTGATTATTTCCAATTTAGCCTATAAATGTATTTAATTTCCCATGTTATTATTATACTTACTAATATGAGTAATATTAATATTAATTATTTATTTATTTATACATAGGAGTGAAATTCATTTGGCCATTAATCATTTTACGTTCGCCGTACATAAAAACACAGCAAAAAAAAAAATGTTTGGTGAGTATACCTATCTATTATTAAAAAAAAAAAACAAAAAAAACAATAATTTTAAAAATTAAAAATACAAAAAATTGCTATAGAAGTTCACCACAAACTTCGAGTACATTCAAGTATACCAATACAGAGTGTCCAAAATTCATTTATTAAGGCAATTGGTTATAATATAGCCTTTTTTTTAGTATTAATCGACTATTAAAAAAAATTAATTTAATTGGAAAAATTCTACGTCATTTATTATAAAATTTATCGTTTTAATATCAAAGCATGCAAAATTCATATTTTCAATAAGGTTCTCAAGTGATAAAACAATTTAATATCTGCAAAAAATATAGATAATGAAGGTCGATTTACAGATAAATGGCGGGCGTTTATTCAATTAAATATTTAATTTTATAATTAATGGAAAAAAAATCACAAAAATCGCCATCTCGATGAAAATTAAAAGTCAAAACATAAAAAAATTCGATATCAATAAATCAATGAGGGCTAAGCCCCGACTTAATCATTTCATGGTGGAAGGGGATAGGGGGGTTTAACCCCGTAGCCCCGACGTACTTGGCGCCAATGGCTATAAGTCTCAAGCAGCTCCGTTTAGGACACGAATAGTGAATTATCGTTATCGATGAACCAGACGTAATGAGTGGCGATAGGGGAGACAGGTGAATTCCAGAAGGCGTGTCACAACCAGCTATATAATATTATTATGTATATACTGTAATGATAACATTTTGTTTCGGCGACGCATTATACAGAGGATGTGGATTACATATTACATATAAATGTGTGTATGTGTGTGTGTGTGTGTGTGTGTGTGTGTGTGTGTGTGTGTGTGTGT
>CM023358.1:62591837-62619642 GCA_013282895.1 Eriosoma lanigerum
TGTGTGTGTGTGTGTGTGTGTGTGTGTGTGTGTGTGTGTGTGTGTGTATAAACAACACGATCCGTCTATTAATTATTGTTTATTCAAAATCAAACAAAGCCGCCTTTTTTTTTTTATAATGTTGGTCACCGGTATGTAGGTAAAGAGGTATACCAAGGTATATAATATATATATATATGTGTGTGTGTGTACGCAAACGCAAATGATACGTTTGCCGGTCGCACGGGGAGACAGTCGGATCGTATATCCTGCACCGGGGGTGGATCCGACCCTCATGTTCAGACGGACAACGATGATGATAGTCTTAAGTAAATGGCGTCAATTTTTTGGTCAGCTAGACCCGACATTAGTGCGTTTTATATAACGCCCATATAAAGATAAAGATAAAAAAATACACACAATAAAAAAAACATACGACTCTATACCTGTAATTACCCGAAATACACACGTATACTAACACCACACACACACAGACGCATTTAACCCCGAAGCCGTGGGAAACGGGTAATGTACCGACCACTAAATCTCCCGACACTCTTCCGACGAAAAGTCGAGCACCGCTAATATTATACAGGCTGATTGAAATTTCGCGTTGCAAAAACGGTGGAAATTTTCATGTTTGCAAACACGAAATTCTGATCACTCTGTATACGAAAATCGCGAGCGCTTGACCGAATGTGTGCGTTCCGTTGCTGTTTTTTTCATCTCATAATATGAAGTACCTTCAATAATATTATATCGCGTAACCGCAGTGTCTATTATATTTGCTACAAACAGACCGAACCGACTTTTTTTAATAATTGATTCTAACAGAGTTGTCAATATTGTCGAAAAACTGATACATCCAATCCGAATAAACACTATTTTCCAGATTTTACTTCGATTTACTTACTTAAGCAAGATGTTTGACAATGGGAAATATTTTTGACGATTTAAGCATTTGTTTTGTGTGTTTACTAAAATACTTTTAAGTACAGGATAGTGATGACACAGATTATTAAATCTATGATAATAATAACGGATAATAATTGATGGGAGCCTATAAACTTTTTGTCTACAATTTCCTTTGATCTTTACTGTCTCTGGTGTGGATATACAATTTTTGATGTGGAAAACTAATGCTTATAAAGAAACATTTTACAACAATACAACATTGGTTGCCAACAATGTTGCTCAATACTGTAAGGTTATTAATATTCATTTGCATTATTAATAGTTAATCTGACTAAACATTTCGTTCGTTACACATTTTCAAACTCGATAACATGGTAATTTCAAGTATGGTTTAGTTATAAAACGTCTAAATTAAATTTATTTCCCATAGACGTTAAAAGATTAGTTGAGTACGTAGCCATGAGTCATATAACATTAATTATAAGGAAAAAGGAGATACTATAACATTGTAAAAAAAATATAGTTACATAAAATTGTATTTTATTAACTTTATTTGAATAAAAAATAATGAGTTCGAACAATAAATTAAACTGGATATTTTTATTATTATTAATAGTCAGTAATATATTCGTTTTCTACTCACATTCAATACTTTTAAATGTAGGAACTCTTTATAAATTATCATACTCTCTATGTTCGATGCAAAAATTTCTTAACGAATTCTATGCACGATATATTTTTTCGTTATTATAATTATTATTATTATTATTATTCCGATTGTATTATATTATATATCCGTTTTCAACTGTTTATCGTAATAAAAGCATACATAAATACTACACTATCGTATACGTCAATCGCGTGTTAAAACCTTTTATTTTTATTATGTACGTTATAAACATCGTTTACACAAATTACCCCTTTTTAAATTTCGTCGATATAATATTATATTATATCTTGTTTTCCCCGATTTCTAAAGGGCCACGATATTATTTGTCTAACTCTTCAATTATTGGGTTTATTATATTATTAATTTTTTTTATATAAAGATAAAATAATAAGATATATTCGTGCCAAAAATATTGTTATACTGCATGCGTTTTTTTTTAAATCGATATTATAGAGTAGAGAGTTACGTTATAATATTATTATATTTTAAATAAATTTACTATTCATGATAAAGTAAATATCATTAAGATGCATTTTATACAAAAACGATAACAAAATTAATTAAAAATGTAATTATTCATTGATTATTTGAATTTACACAAATGTTTTTGTTCGTGTATTATAAAGGCTCATGTAATATCATAGCACTAAAATTTACTTAGGTATTAATATATTATGACCTTAAAAATCTCTTAATATTCAATATAATATGCTCTTTAAAAATATATATGTATAAATTAGTTGGTTTAGTATCTTTAGTTATGAAAAGTCATTTTCTAGTAGAATTTCAAGGAAAAAAAATTATTAAATTATTTTAGATTATGGATAATTGTTAGATGTCTATTATAATGTTATATGAGTTTAAGTTGTATATATTTTGAAAATTTCATTCTATGATTAACAGATTAGGTAAATACTTGGTGTGGTTTTCAAATAACATTGCAAACATGTCTAACATTGACTGATGAAAACAAATTATTTTAAATGGCTAAAAAACAATAAAATAAGGTTTAAAAAAAATAAAATATGCAACATCAAATTTCGTATGTAAATTGTTTATATCCAAATATAAATCTGCATCCTACTTATAAAAATGAAATTGATTTTAATTTTTTAAATAAGCAGGTATTCTTCATTTCGGTTAAATACGGTAGATATTATTTTATCCTAAATATTGAAGCATATAATATTATAAGGTTATACAAATTAAACATGCAATATAATTATTTAACAAAGTGTAAATAAAATAATCATAAATACAAATGAATCTTTAATTAAATGTTTTGTTGATTTATTATTATATTATTATATTATTATATTAACATATTATTATTATTAATTATCTACATTGCAAATTAATGTTCGTCGACTGTTATTTATATTTTTAATTTGTTCAGTTAATTTCAAAAACGTCAAATAGTAAATCGATCATTAACAGTTCTATAGATATTTTTATTTTTTTATTTTGGCGATTCGACCATTATTATTTGATTTTCTATACATATACTAAACACATTAAAAATCTGGAATTATTAAATATTAAAGTACCGCTACATGTGAATTCTGTAGGTAATTGATTGGGTAGAATTCCATTTCATATTATATAGGTACAACATTTACTGCCGTTTATCTTACTGCACGCAACAATAGAATAAGTCTCACAAATTGGTAAATGTAATTATCATTTTAAAAGATGTACCAGCATGGGGTTGATTATTTAAAAGCGGCGTGTATTGAAAAAGGGTGGGAAACCGCTACTCTGACTGTTTTTGGACACTTAAAACGCATATGTTTGTGAACAAATTAACATTTCCCGACTGCTGTATACCGACGAGCCATAGTTTATTTATTTTAATTATAATCTTAATTTACCTTGAATATCATTAAATAATGCGTGAGAAGACAAATTGATTTCACAATTTAAACATAAATAAATTTAAAAAACATATTTACAATTAAATATACGACGGTTGAGTTATTGATAATCGAACAAAATAAACTATTATGACGTAAATCTTTCAAAACTAATAGAGTTTAAGATAACCATTTAGATATTCAACAAATGATATTGACGTAACTATGAAAGTTTGAATACAATAATATTTATAAATTGATAACGTATTTAGTTAAGTAGATTACATTTGATAAAAGAATAATATTTTGCGATCGAGATGTCTATTATATGATGATGATATCTAATGATATAAAATTATCGTTTATTCATTTTTATAGTATAAAAAAAATAACTTAAATGAATTTAAAATATGGTTATAACAGTTTATACTACCTATATAAGAGTATATTATATGGTATAATTATAGTTAATTTTTACTCTAACATATTGTGTATTTTACTGTATCGCCTTTCAAGTATAAAAATAATATCAGCTATAAATTATAAGTTTTATTGCTCAATAGCTACATAAAAAATAACAATTCAAATGATAAAGTTATATATATATATATATATATATATATATATACAGAGTGTCCCAAATATATTTACTTATTGTAATATCTCTACGAGAAATGATAATTTTTCAATACAGTTTTTTCAAACTATTATTTAGACAACGGTATATAATCAATAGTATTACTTTTATTACTTGTTTAAAAAAAGACATCTCGTAAAAAATTAACTAACTTTTTATTTTTTTAGTGATGTAAAATTTGAAGATAGCTATTTTAAAGAGTTTATTTATATGATAATTTTAATGTGTCGATCTCTTAATTTAATCAAGATTTCAATTTTTAGGCATTTTTTTTTAATTATTGGAAAAATCATATTTCATGTTCGAAATCTTGATTAAATTAAGAGATCGACAAATCAAAATTATCATATAAATATATTCTTTAAAATGGCTATCATCAAATTTTACATCACTTGAAAAATACAAAGTTAGTTAATTTTTTTACGAAACGTTTTTTTTTAAACAAGTTTTAAAAGTAATATTATAGTCCGTTGCCTAAATAATAATTTGAAAATAACTGCATTCAAAAATTTTAATTTTTCGCGGAGATATTGCAATTAGTAAATATATCTGGAATATCCTAACACCCTGTATATACACGAGTATATGTTATATTTAATAAAAAAAACAAAATGATTTATGCAATTCCTTGCCAAATAAGTGGTTTACAAATTATACCTGATGTTGTTTAGGGTATATTATTACAAAGGGGTTGGAACGATGATATTAACCTTCTTCAAGTTAAACCTATTTTCAAATAATTATATATGCTCTCGCATTTATTTATAAGAACTCTATTATAACATTATATAGAATATAGATAATAAGTAATGACCAATTCAATAATAATAGTAGAGTACCTAAATTTTATTGTTCACTTAAAAAATATGCTCTTCCCCCCCGCAAATTTGAATGAAACAAATTATAGTACCAATATTGTTAATATACAATGGTTAGTAAAATTATGATAATATACCTAATAGAACAAAATATTACGCAATTGTATTGTCAACGATTTTCCCATAACATTGTATCGAAACAAATACTATATTATTTTAATAGTAGGTATACAAGCATGATTTTTTTTTTTATACTTACAATAATAATATATAGTGTAAACTATAAAAACCAATAATCAATATGACAACGATTTTACCGTGCGTGGTTTTAAATAACCACACGCAAACGCGATGGTCTCGCGCGATCGTATGTTCAGAAAATTCGATCGAATCGTACGTTATTGTTTAAAATAACGGAAATCGCGTTTTATTATAGGTATTTCTATTCTTATAATGTATAGGTAATTTTTTTTCTTTTATCCGTGTACGAACGGTACACGCGTGAGTTGTTATATATTCATTATACATTATAATAATGACAAAGTATATCCGTGTTTTAAGTGCAAGATAAAAAAATAAACACGCAGTTTATAATATTAGTAATAATGATATAGTATAATATGCTGTAAAAATGTGCGTACAAACAGGACTGGGTGTAGTAGATCGAATAACGAGTTGCGAAGTTATGCTGTTTATAAAATTGTTTAGCTGTCGATGAAAAATCTCGGAGGAAATTTGGATATTTTTTTTTTTTTAATTCATATTATTCGATATTATAAACATACAGAGTATTATGATTCAAATATTAATTTTTAATTTATTTTACGTATAATTGTAAGTATGCATCCCTATTAGTATGCCAAAAAAGGATTATGTTAAGTTGTTATATTCGCTTTTTTTAATAAAACAAATTTTATTACACTTTAACTATTATTGTAACCTATGGTAGCACACAATGGAATGAAATGTGATTTTAAGTAGCCAAAATTATTAATTTTTAAATTTTTAAAAACAATTTTTTTCGTAATATCAAAAATTATAAATGGATAATTTCGACGAAATTAAATTGTATTGATAAATAGTCTTTCTGTTACATATTATTTGATTAATAGATAATTTATAACAATAAATGTTATCAGTATATATTATATATCTGATTGAGTTTCGTTCAGAGTCGATTTTTCAAAATCAATATTAATATTATTGCATTCAAAATCTTAATTATAATATAATACAACAACAATCCATCACTAATTTCTACGAGAACCGAAGAGACGAAGGAAGAACGACCAATATAGACATCTCGTCTTTTTTAATTCTTTTTTCTTTGATTTGAACAGATGAAAGTTATATATTTAAATTTCTTGATATTTATTCTGCTTCTTCATAAAGTATTTTATGTAAAATATGATTTTACTTATTTTATTTTTTTTTTTAAAAAAAAGTTCTTTTATTGATTCTTTTAATAATATAATACTTTCAGCATAAATATCCTGTAAATATTTACAAGGTATTTTTATTTGAGATATAAAAAACATTAAACGCCTATAGTAAATATATAAATTTAACATTTATTTTCCTTAATAAAGTGCTTTATAATTTTAGAGCTTGATCTTTATTCTTTAAGATAACGATTCTAAAAGTTGAAAAAATATAATTTATTAATAGCAAGACAATTTCAAGTATAGTAATTCTAAAACAATGAAGTTATGATATCTTAATGTCTCGTTGGATATAATCGTTTTATTTCTATAGGTTTTTTTTGTATTTAATATATTTTTTATAATAAACGATTAACATATTAATATATATATATAGCCCATCCTGTTTCGTTTATAATGTCACCACTAATTGTAATTTTTATATTAAACGTTTGAATTAAATTATTTAACGTTTTAAGTTGATCTAAAGTTAAACTTAAACTTAAACATGTAATAATAATATATACAAAAATACAAAATAACTTTTAAGTTAATTATCACAAGTAGGGTTACTATCGGTTGCAAATTGCATTTATTTGGTACTTTATTTAGTTAATTTTTTTAATTTCTCAAAAGTTTTTCCTTGGGATGAGAAAAAATACCAAAAAATGGTTGAAAAACTGCGAAGTTCGCGGAAACTGTGGTTTTAACGAATTCGATTTTAAATATTTTACGATTACTAATGCAGTTTTGAATTTAGGGACTTGAAAATTATTTCTAGTGTTAGGTCTCATAGTCTCATAGGTAGTCTTCATGATGAAATTTGTAACGGATAAGTTGATTTTCTGACTAAATATAGAGTTTTAAAATGTATCCAAAAATGTAATTTTTTTCTCAAAAATGTTTAATATATTATTTGTAATATTGGGTTTAATGGTTTGAAAATTTTGTAAAAGTATAATTATATACTACTATAATTATATATTTTGTATATAGGTATATACAAAATATTTTGAAAATCATAAATATAACGATTTTTTTATAAGCTTCTAAAGTTAGAATATTTAGTAGAATTTAATATTATAATATTTTATATAATTTTTTTTTAAGTTTTAGTGCAAAAAATTTTGATTCTTAAAATTTTATGCAGAAAATTTGATAGGCATTTTATGATATACTTTTGAAAAACTATGTAAAAAATTTGTACCTAAATCATAATTTAATTTTTTTTTTTAAACGCTATAGTTTAATAATTCACATTGATGTTTGATTTTTGTGTTTTATGATTTTAAAAGTCTGAAAACACTTTTTCCAGTAGTTATAATTGTCCGATTATCACAAGTAGGATATGCTTTCGGTTGCAAATTATATCTACTTGGTACTTTATTTAGCTCACTTTTCAAAGTTCTCAAAAGTGTCTCCGTGGGATATGAAAAAGTATCAAATAATGATTAAAAATTGGCAAAATTATGGTTGTCGTGAATTTTATTTTAAATATTTTTGCATAACTAATGCAGTTTTCAGCGTAGAGACTTTTTTTATGTATTAAAATATGTTTTCAACAAATGAAGAACAAAATGTTGGAACTGTTGCATTGATTTGTGTATGTAATTGAAAAGAGTAACTTAACTTAGTTAAAAAAAAGTTAAATTTAATCATTTTTAAACCGAAAAAGAAATCTATTTTTTATATTTATTTATCTCAAATTTGAAACTCGTTAATGTTCAACCTTGTTATGTTGTAATTGATTATGTGTTTCACTCAGAATTGTATATTCGAATACAATATTATCGTCCTAAGTGACGAAAAAGTAACGTCCGGAATCGACTTAACAGCTTTTTTGATATATATATATAGATTAGATATATATACACACTACTGTATAATAGTAACTAACGTTAACCGTAAAACGTTTTCCCATGTATCTGAGTATAAGTGAATTTATTTTTCGATGAATGTTTTTATTGAAATTGGTTCGTAAATCGTAGATAATCACGTGTCATGATAACACTGCACACGAGAATGGTATAGTTGATAGTTTGGTCCAACGATGGCAGCCTGCACGGTAATAATATACAAAGCAGTTCAAAGGTACCGAAAAGGTGCATTTTACATTATTATTGTAAATATCAATTGTATAATTCATTCGTTGTCGGTGATGACTAAAAGAGATGAATAGCGTGGGCGCGTAAAGGGTTAACGGTTCATATTATAAAATAATATAATATATAATATACAATTCCGAAAAAATCCCACCGTCCGTTTTTGTGTGCATTTATTATTGTTATTATTATTATTATTATTATTATGCATTTCAATTATTATTATTAATTCCACTTGCCTACGAGATCGTTGCATATATACAATTTAACCCCTTCAGCACACAGTAGACTGTTACCTATATACCTTATGGCTTATATATATATATATACAATAACGAAATATATGTAATAATATCTGCCCGAAGAATACGAAATAATAATATTAATATTACTATTATCCTCTCTCTGCGGGTCGTTTTATAAACGTTTTTTAATTTTATTTTTTTCCACCGTTGTACACATACTGTTTATACATGTTAATATATATATTTTTTTTTTTTTGTTTCAATAATTTTTTAATTGGTCCATAAAAACCACGCGGCCGCAAAAGATTTATAGCGTACCTACGTTCGATGATATTATTGCGTGCGTTTAAATTGGTTTCTACATAGCCCGGTAAAATTTATTCATGAAACATATTATATTATATTATAGGCCGCGACGTAAACGCGTTTAGCTGCTCGATACGATGTAGTATGTTTGTGTTTGTACAGTAAAACATTACATATATATATTACACTTACACATAGGCACACGTTTGATTTTATTTACGAATGCAGAATCCGTCGGTTGTAAATTCTCATCATTATATCATCATGCATACCGCACTATTGGTACACCGTTTATTATGATTATCTACAACGTAAATATTATTATATTGGAATTTTTTTTCTTCTTCTTAATTTCGCAATGTTTATATTGTTTATTATAATAAGAAGAAAAAAACAGAGCCATTCACTCTTACTTTTTTTTTTTCACCCGAGTGAAAATCTCGCGACATTCGAAAAATTGTACACATAAAACATTTATTTTATCTATATATACATCGATATATCATATATGTTAGTGATGTCGTATTGTTTAAAATAATAATATTACATTTTACATAATTTATTTATACAACTGGAAAGCACATATTATTATATTATTTATCATACATTAATTATTGATAATATTTTTCATAACTTTTTGCAATTCAAACATTCGAAGTTTTTCAAAAGGCCCTCCAACTTGTCAGTAGTCGAATATCTGGGGTCCGGGCTACTTAGGTTGCAATATTTTTTTAAATACAACGCCTGAAAAATATGCAATTATTATTAAAATGTCTAAATGTGCAAAAATATACAGGTACTTAAGTTAGTTTAAAATATATATATATATATATCATGTTTTAGTTCTTAAACATATTTTGTATGTTTTATCGTACTAACAATGGTATACTATTATTATAGGTTTATATTATATATAAATTAATATTAGCTTTATTATATTTATTAATCTTTTCTGTTTCATATATTACTTGTCAATTTATTATGTTATATCTATTCATTTTCAATCATTTTAATATTTGAGTATATTATGCGTATAGTATATTACGAATATAAAATTACTGAAAATTATGGAAGAAAAAATTTAATTAATAAACATTGATCAACTAAAAATATACCTATTATTAGTGTAATATAATGTAATCATTTATAACAAAAAATGATTTTTAAACTGTGAAATATGATTCAATAATATTTTCCATGTGTTTTCTTAGAACATGATCTTCTTGTGTTTAGCCTAATATTATAAATTAGATGGATACCTAACCCATAGATGGTCACCATATAGTCTTATGTTTCCATAAATTTCGATGTACTAATCTCATATTATATTCACACCAGCTATCATCATATTTAATACCACTCTTTAATCCATCTAGTCACCACTTTTTTAGTTTTTTTCTTCCTTTTACCTTTACATTAATTTCCATAACAACTCTCATTGCCTTTGAATCATCTCTCTTTATTAAATGCCTATTTTATTTTATTTTCCCACTATTGGTGTGACTCCTACACTTTCTCTTATATATAAACATGTCTTAATTAATTATTTTTAGATACTTCACACATCCTAACCTAGCCTAATACATTCCCATCTCTAGTACATTCATAATTTGTTCTATTTTTGTATTTACTACCCACACACCGATTCGCCCGATTCATACAACATTGCTGGTCTTACTACAGCCTTAATACCTAATACTTATCGGCATCCAATTGTCATTTCATCACACAAAACACCTGTCGCTTCCCAGCAACACTTTGTCCTATTTTTCATGTCTTCCTCAGAACTATCATTATTTTGTACTACCGATCCTGGGTAAAATATTAATTCGAGATAATATTTATTAACAAAGATACACGCAAAAACAAATTAATAAAATATAATATTGTTAATTCTCAAGAGATATAATAATTTTTATTTAATAAAATGAGAAATAATAAACTATCTTTGTGGGTGGGCACTAAGAACAATATATATATATATATATATATAGTGTTTACGCAGAAAATATTAAAGAAATACCAAGCGACACCAATCAATCTTACGGCCGACTATCGAGCTAACAACTGTTTCCTAGGATTTTTACATAATTACTTGAACACACGATGTTTTCATAAAGTTTTTGGTATATCGTTGCATTTCACAGACTGCTGGAGGCTGTATACATTTATATTTTTTATGCATATATTATATAATTTGTTACGCACATCTAAAGATGTGTTGAGACTGTGAGTATTGGAAATACGTTGGCATACCGTTCAATCTTAATCATACCGAACGTTGGACTGTACACTTTTTTACTGGCATCTACGAGTACATCTACAGACATGTAAACATGGCACGAGTCGTTTATGATTTGTTAAGGAATTTCAATCATTATTGGTGTACAAACAGTCAATAGTTATAAATACTTTAATATTGTTAACTGAAACCATTATTTTCTGTGTCTTACTAGTTGTAATAAATTATTTCCATTTAAACTTAAAAAATTAGGCGTTCCATTATATTTCGACAACACAATATATGTTATATAATATTTAACGGTTATCACTATAATATACTATTATCGTAAATACTTGAAAATTCAAAATGACCATAAAATAGTATATTATATATGTTATTTAATTATGACTTTTCTTTAGGGATAATAATTATTATATGCACTATAATAGCTGTATAAGGTTACAAATCATATTACTTTTAATGCGAAACTTGATAAAAATATGTTAAATATACTTTTAAAAATTATTAATTAATTATTGAATTATATAAAGTATTTATGATTAAATAATTAATTTAATATTGTATTTGTACGTAGTACGTACAAAAACATTCAAATAATTTAATAATCTTGTATTTAGGAAATTAAAATTACATTTTTGTTTTAGTGTGTTTTAAATTTATAAGCTAAGGTTATATTTTCGTTTTTTATTAAAATATTAAGTTTCATAAATATAATAAACTATAATAATTAATATGTAAACGACTAAAAATATTTGTACGTATTAATAGTATACAGGGTGATTTTCCGATCTTACTTAAAAGTAATTTTGTGGTTTTATAATTATTATAATTGAAAATATGTAAGAATAAATAAAATAATATTTTGTAATTGACTGTAGTCTGTAGCAAAAAACATTCTGTAAATCTGTAATGTAATTAAACGAAATAAACATTTAACCTGTATACAACTACGCTCAAAATTGTCTAATAAAGTCTGCAGTAAGTAAATAGGGATTTCTTAGTAGGTAATGAATGCTAATAGTTCTTTATTTATAAATTTTTCGTCAAAAGAAAATTAGTTGAGAAGTCGTCAGTTCGTCACTACATGTGCATTTGCCAGCATATTTTGTGAAATTTTAATGCATAATACGTATCTTTAGTATCAGGTATATTCCGAGGACTGTATGGTTATTGTTATTACTACCTATTATTTTCTTTAACGCATATAACTTATAAGTAATTTGGCGTAATGGATATAATGTAGATACCTATAGCAGACAAACCGTGTTATTAGGTATGTCCCGGAACGAACACATTTCGGTCGTTCCGACGAAACGGCAGATAATTTATGGATCGCCGTTGAAATTATTGCCAGCCTTATCATCGATAAATCAACCACGGACAATATAATGTGCGGTGGTAAATTATCCGTCGGTCTGGTGTCGAGGGGCGGCGAGAGGAGAGGTATACATAATACGCCGCCGTCGAGAGATTGATACGTGATGTATTCGGATCATCGATACTTATAATATAATATTATAATTTGTTGGTTTATTTAATTTTTTTTTTTTTTCCTGTACCATGTTACATTACATTAATATGCGCCAAGATTATAATAAAGAACAATTTGAATATTTTAAAACCATAATGTCTGACCTGAGGGCACGCGTCCTGCACCTTGACGTGGTCTCGTAATTAGAAATTTAGACTGTTGTGTAAAACGAAAGAACGGCGGTACGATAATATTATATATGTGTGTGTGTATTAAAATTGTTTTGGCGGCGAGGAAGGGAGCAGGGTGGAAAAAAAAATATATCCACCGAAAGAAAATGACGACGGGCCCCGTAAAATATTTATACGTATACATAATATTGTTATTATTATTATTATTTTTTTTAAAAATATTTTTAGATAATATTATTATTAAGATTTTTCGTTGCGGTTCCGAAACGCAGCGATAAATATTCATCCTGTCGGTTGTAAATTAAAACACCATTTTTCTAGATAGGTTTATTATAAATATATATACATATATATATAATATGAAACAACCTGGTCCTCTAAATATTTATACATATATTATATAATATACGCACTCGACGGACTTATAATATATATTTCCAATTTAACTCGCCGCCCGCGTTAGCATATTATTTCTGTTTTTATTTATATTAATCGTTTGTGTCTTCCTGCTATATATATATATATATATATATCGTACTTATATAATTTGGGCACTGGGAAACGTGTTGTTCTTTTTTTTTTTTTTTTTCTCCTCTCGTTTCACGAGTTGATAAATGCGAGATTGACTATACCGACATTGTTTTATACCGCTGCACATGTTCATTTACCTATGTTAATTTCTGTTACCCCGTAAATGAGCGCGGAAAACTAAATTTCAAACAAACTAATCTATATTTATATACAATATGTAATATGTAGAAGCAGGTACGGCATACCACAAAAAAATGTAATTTAACGTATTATTGTATAATATGACGAACGTTATTATTATTATTATATTTTTTAAAAACCACCCACGCGATGAGCAAATTATAAACTCGTAGGTATTTACTTGAATAATACAATATGCATTATATTATTATTATTATTATTATTATTGTTAATTATTATCACTCTTCCCGCGAACACGGTTATTTCAATCACAACAGTAATGCTGTACGAGTTTCGTTAATTGATATATCAGATAGGTTATATTCAGTAGGTAAGTACAAAACAACGTTTGGTTTCAAATATTTTAAAACATAATTGGACAGAATGGTAAATTTTCCTGGGACTTGAATACTAATAAATACGTTTTGTTGTTAGGCTACGTATAACTTGTAAAACGTACATTAAATAAACATTTTAATAGATAATATTAATATTAGAATTCAAAAATCGTGAGATGGCTTTCTGAAATCTCCTCAAAATAACATGTTATTAAACGCAGGTGGTTGTTGCTGGAATAAGCAATCGAATTTATGCACATTAGGACGTCATGTAGCAAAATGTTTTTTATTAACGCTGTCATCAGTTATCTAACGTGGAATATATAAAAATCACAGAAACGCAAAACTTAAACTTTAGAGCATACGTTTCTATTAGGATATTTTGTAGGGAATGTCATATCCGCTTTGAAAAATATCGTTTGTCAGCGTGTTAAAAAAATATAAAAAATTAAGTAGGACATAATATATAACTCTTTCGCCACATTATATTTTATAAAAGCGATAAAATGTCATTCTCTCCAAAATACGCTCCTATTTAAATTAGATAATAAACGTGCGTACATCAAAGTTGTATCTCTAAAGGTCATAATTTGAGTTTTGCGTTTCTGTGATTTTACCCGTTATCAGACGAACAGTTACATCATAATTGATAAAACATTGCAGATATAAACCACTTCAGTGGTTCGGTATAAATATTATTTCAATCGATATTATCGGCTCGTCGTAACATTTACAAAACTATGTTATATTATACTTTCCGTCGTACAACAACAGCAATGTCCACTGCGGGAGGTCGGAAGCGACAAATCTCCCGCAGTCGCATTCTCAACAGGGGCTCCTCGGGTCTGTCCGGCCACCGACAAACGTGTACTGTTTGTATTCAAATTATTGTCGACGGTAGTACCTAAACGTGCGAGTGTTTGCCTGCTACCGTATGACGACGTTATTATTTACATATTTATTAGGTATTATATCGATGCACCAACGGCTGTGATGGCCTCCCGTGGAAATAGTATATATTATAATAATAATTTATAATGTATGCCGGCGCGTGCCACCAAAAATTCAAAAATATAATGTATAATATGATAATCTTCTGTTCCTTGGTTTGTCAGCAACCACTCTCTCCACAAAGACCTAAATATTGAGTCAGTCGAAAACCTATAACCATAACACACTACAAAAAATTCTACTCCAGATTATCCCACCACTCCAACCCACTCGTCTCAAACCAGTTGTCTTTTACACTTCCGAATGACCCTCTTCGTCGTCTAAAAATACGTTGGTGTCGTGATCTCCTGATCTAAGCACTTTATCTAAATATTAAAAAAGGATCCTATCACTGAATAGATTTACTTGTCACGGGTCCTTGATTTTTTTTTTTATGTTGTTTTACAAATTTGCTTATTGTGCTAGATTGCACAGATTGTAAATGTTATATTTTTCTTAATAATAATATATATATATAATAATAGTGTTTTTTTTTTATACAACATTTTACGAGTCTATACTTTTGTTTTTTAGTCAATTCAGCTGGTTTAGATCACGCGCGATTTCGCCGTTGTGAAATCGAACTCTAATCTATTAATATTCGAACCTTACCAAATATGTATTTAATAGTTCAGTTTAAAAATTTAACCGATATAGACGGTTCAGTCAACCAAATGATTGAGCTTTTTCGGGTAATCATGGCTGACTTGCTCCAAAGTCCAGATGCTAACGCGCGTTAAAAATTTGTTGCTACGTCTTGTCGAATTTGGACACTCTTGCGCCGAAACAATGTGTGTTTAAACTACCCGGCCAAGCACAACCCTCAAGATAATTATTGTAAGAAGTAAACAATATTCCGCAAGGTGTATTTTTTAAAATATTATCTCGATATTTTGTGATTTTCATTTAAATATGTATAATATGTACTTTAACGTCATGTTAAACGTTTTTCTTTTGCTGGAGTTCGATAGAAATCTTTGATAAAATGTTTCTATATTTTTTACATTGTTAGTCGCAAATCAGTCGTAATCATACACATTTTAAAAATTTTCAAATACATACTACTATACATAAGTCGCAATAAACACTTAATATAAATAGCGAATGACCAGAGATACTATAATTTCCATAAAATATTAAACAGATATTATGATTTACACGGATTATAACGTCTATAATAGTTGGTAAAAGGAGGACTTTACTTTAATTGAAACACACGCGTATATAAAATTTATAGTGTATTGTTATTAACGTTTATAAATACGATTTCGAATATAGGGCTTTATTATATATTATATCCCATATAGGTAATGTACGTTTAGAGCATGTGTTAAACAAAATGGATTGATCTTGATAAAAAAAAAAATAAAAAATAAAAATGTATGTTATTTTCTACGAAACTCTACGATTCGTATATTTTTAAATAATAATAAGTACGTACCTATGTGTGATATTATCATGTGCAACGTGTTTATGTTTTTATGTACCTAATATTTTATTGATGTAATTTTTCTTCACGCTTTGACACTATATATATATATATATATATATATATATGCCAAGCCGTTATTTCCTTATTATTTCCTCGTCTACTATATTATATTACGATTTTAATTCCGTAGCGCTGACTGATGAAAATAATATGATATGTTTTACATATGAAATTAAAGGACTGGGCGTTGCTGTGGTAATCACGTGGGCTGTTATAGTGATACGGTACGAGGAAAGGAAACGGGTTTGAGGAATTTAACTTAAAACACGCGTGTCGTCTGTCAAATTTAACTGCCGTGGTATACACCTCTAACGACCTGAAGGCAACTGACCAAAATTGCCCATCAAACCCAAATACAAGGAAAAAAAAAAAAAAAAAAAAAAAAAAAAAAAATGATAACGATAATAATAATTATAATATAAATTACACATTACAAAAAATTAAACGTATAATAAATAAAAAACGTAATTTCATTTTATAGTCATATCTGTCAGCGTGTCACGTTAAACTTAATATATTACTAATTTTTATGTAAATGCAGTAAATTTTGTAATATATAATATTATATAAAATAGTTGTAATAATTAATAACTATGTTGATATCTTGTTGCAAGTTTACTTGGGCATACCTCAATTAATATTTGGCAAATGACATTTGATCAATATGTACCTACCTCATCATGATATTATATCATATCTAAATAATTTAGATAATAATGTATATTAAAATAATATATAATATAAATATACTCGTTTTTTGTACATTTCAGTGTTATATAAAAAAAATCACAAAAAAACACAAGATCAGCTAGGTTAAATGTAAAATATTATAACGTATTACGACGGATATTAATAATAATCGGTAATCGTTATTTTCACAAACAATTACGTATCACTTAACCTAAGATATTCAATCATTTTTATTCGCTTATATTATGATTATACATATACATAATAGGATGAATTTTACAGATATTATGATTTCGTCAAGTCATTCGGGTACCTTATAGGTTAGGTACTGACTAATGAACAACATTAATTTTCCGTATACACGTAGGTACATTAAAACATTATTTCGAGACATTATAAATGATATGTGTAATTATTATTATTTAATCGTTTTGTTTCGAACGGACGAAATGTTCCTCTATTCAAAATTATTTAATATGTATCATAACGATTATTATATACTCTAAAAATATGAAATATATAGGTTATAATGTTAGTACACCTATACAGGATGATCATAATAACATGTTAATGTGTTAAAAATAAATTATAAGAATTATACCATAAACGTTAATATACAAAATAACGAACAACTGTAATAGTTACCTATGTTTTAAGACTAATTATTATTTAATAATAATACAATATCGTGATTTTAAGTATGAATAACCTAACCTATTATTTTGTTATTATATTTACTAGTAAAAAATTAATTGAAATTTGACAAAATTATTTTTCACAATAAATTAATAACACACGTATGTTAATCATATTCCATATACCATCGTTTTACATATATAGATACCAGTAGCTAACTAACCTCGTAAGTTGCATTGTATGTACCTACTCATAACTATATATGCATATAATAAACTAAACAACAAACGTTTGTAAATATAAACTTATTTTAATAACCTACTCACGTAATAATATAATAAGTACACTGTAAAGTAATGATGATAAAACGGACCAGAATCGATTTTGAATTGCGTTGTTTTCAATCAACGAGTTGACTCTTATGTATACGAGAACGGTTAAATGTAGGTACTTATATAATATATAATAAAAAAATAAGCACGTTTACGAATGATCCAGTATCTATTATTATATAGGTAGAGATAGTTTTAAAATGGAAACAATAAATATTTTTTTTTTTAAAAACACGTTCGATGTGGTGCAATTTTTAAAATTTTATTTTATATTGTGTTTTCTAATAAGTCTGTCTGTCAGCACGTTCGTAATAACATATAATAATAATAATGTGTGTGTATGTGTATGGGTAATGCAGAAAACCATAACGTTGGTATAATTAATAATTATAAACGATTATTATATACTTTATATTATATTACTATACCGATATACCTATATGTTATAGTTGTTAACGATATATAATATTATTATGCGCTGCATGTTGTTTTATCATTATGGTTAAACATATTATATCTACCTTATTATCCCTTACCGAGTTCAGATGAGCGATATAATATGGAGTAAAAGAAATAACAATAAACCTAAAATTGTAATAAGATAATAATAATATTATGTATAATAATGGTTTTTGTTTTAGTGATAGGTCAGAACTCCAATAATTGTCGGGTTATGTTTGTACATATAATACAGTGCGCATAAAAATGCGTTAAAGAGTAAAACAGTTTTATTTTATTGCAATCTACCTGGCCTACCATCGCCGCCGTTAATGCGTAAATGGCAAATAATACAAACACAGTGAAAATCGTAAAAAACAAAACCATATATAGAAAAGAAAACAAGTAGGTATTGTGGTGTTTGGTAACACTGATAACATTGATATTAACATTTATATTATTTTGTCTGATGATAATGTTTTTGTTTTTGTTCGTGTGCGTTTCGCAGAACACACTTTTTATAATATAAAGATGTTTAAAAACTAATGTGTATTAATTATTAAATAAATATATGTTTACTCAAAAGTATTAAAAGTGTAAACATAAAAGTGGCGACGAAGATGCGATCCATAATAGGGTAAACAGAAAAGTATAATCATTCGGATCAAAAAAGATAAAAAAAAAATTAGTTACGTAACGGAAAACACGATGGCTAAATTTGGTAATATAGAAGAATTCAAACTGCAAGAAGAGGATTTCGAGACTTGGGTAGAAAGGCTTGAATTATATATGTTAGTGAATAAAATAAAAGAAAATAAAGCAGCTATTTTCCTAACTCTAATTGGGAGTGAAGGTTATAAAATATTAAAATCTCTTTGTACTCCAACCTTACCAAAAGACGTTGAATATGAACAACTAGTAAGTAATATGAAAAATTATTTACAGCCTAAAGTCTCAGTTCTGGCGGAACGATCGAAATTTCGAAATTGTCGACAGGATAATGAATCGATCACCGAATTTATTACAAAATTACAGAAATTATCAATATTATGTAATTTTAAAGATAATTTGGAGGAAGCATTACGTGATCAGATAGTGCATGGAGTGAGTGATCGCACGTTAAAAAAGAAATTGTGTGAAGAACCTGATTTATCATATGGAAAAGCAAAAGAAATATGCCAAGCCCACGAAGGAGCTGAGAAAAGCCTGGAAAATTTCCAACATGCAACAAAAGGACAAGCTCAAGGAGAAATCAATTTCATAAATAAGAGGAGCAAATGGAAGGAGCAAAACTGGAAAACTGGAAAAAATCGTGAAAGGAGTAGCGACAATATACACTGTGCATGCTGTGGTAAAACAAATCATGTAATTAATAATTGTTTTTATAAAGATTGTAGTTGTGATATATGTAATAAGAAAGGGCATTTAAAAAAGGTTTGTTATTTTAACAAGGGTAATGATAGGAATAAAAAAGTTGCACTGAGGTCGTCTCATTTTATTAATACAAAAAATAAAAGTAATTTTGGAAAAAATAAATGTGCAAGAGATGGTAAAAGTGATAGGTCAAGTAATTATTTAGAGACTGAGGATTTAAACATAGATACATTATTTCAAATTGAACAGTTGAATACTAATAAAGAGAGTATTAAAATTAAAGTACAAATAGAAAGTGAGATAATTAATATGGAATTGGATACAGGTTCAGCAATATCTGCAATATCGTTAGATTTTTATCATAATAAACTTAGTCATATACCAATGGAACCTACAACTATGAAACTTAGAGGGTATTCAGGAACTAGTATTGTACCTATAGGTTTAATTAAAGTGAATGTTAAACTTAATACTAATAATTTAAAATTAAACCTATATATAATTGAAAATGGAGGACCACCATTGTTAGGTAGAGAATGGATCGTACCTCTAAAAATTAATTTTAATATTGAAAAGCATATAAATATTATTAATGATGAGTTTAATTACTATAAAAATGAATTAATAACAAGTTTTCCAGAAGTTTTCACAAATAAATTAGGAACATATACTAAGAAAAATTGTAAATTAATTTTAAAAGATAATTTTAAACCTATATTTTTTAAACCAAGACCTTTACCATATAAAATAAGAAATCAAGTGGGATTAGAATTAGATAGATTAGTGAAAGAAGGAATTTTAACTCCAAAAGAAACGAGTGATTATGGAACACCAATAGTACCAGTACCAAAGTCTGATGGAAGTATACGTATATGTGGTGATTATAAAGTAACAATAAATCAATTCTTGAAAATCGATAAATACCCATTACCCAGAGTAGAGGATTTATTTGCAAATATGAGTGGCAGTATAATTTGGTCAAAAATTGATTTGTCCCAAGCATATACACAATTGTTAGTAGATGAAAATTGTAGAGACATTTTAACATTGTCTACACATCAAGGTTTATATGTGCCCAATAGATTAATGTATGGTATTGCGTCAGCACCAGGTATTTTTCAGAGGGAGATGGAAAACATTTTCAGAAAAATTAAGAATGTAGTTTGTTTTTTGGATGATATTTTAATATATAATGAAAATTGGGAAACACATTTAGTTAAATTAAGAGAAGTATTACATAAATTAAAAGAATGTGGACTAACAGTGAAAGAAAATAAATGTTTGTTTTTTCAAGAGGAAATAGAATATTTAGGTTATAAAATCAATAAAAATGGTTTATGTACTAATGAAATAAAGATTAAAGCTATTTCAAATGCACCTATTCCTACAAACATAACTCAAGTAAAATCTTTCTTAGGTATGGTTAATTATTATTCAAAATTTCTAAAAAAGAGTACAGAAGTGTTATATCCTTTATACCAATTACTTAAAAAAGATAATGATTTTACATGGGATAATAAATGTGATATTGCTTTTAAAAATATAAAACAAATGTTAACTTCAGCACCAGTATTGACACATTTTAATCCAGACTATAAAATTAAATTAGCTTGCGATGCCAGCTCTTATGGTATTGGAGGAGTGATTTCACATATTTTGCCTAATAATGAGGAAAAACCTATTGCTTATACATCTAGAACTTTGAATGTGGCTGAACAAAAGTATTCCCAAATAGATAAAGAAGCGTTAGCAATTATTTTTTGTGTAAAAAAATTCCATCAATATTTATATGGGCAACATTTTATTTTAGTAACTGATCATAAGCCTCTTACATATATCTTCCATGAAAATAAAAGTCTACCTCAAGTGGCGGCAAACAGAATTCAAAGATATGCATTGTTTTTAGCGGGGTACAATTATAGTATTCAGTATGTTAAATCTGCAAATAATCAAAGCGCAGATGCATTATCTAGGTTAGCAATTGCACATAAAAGTGAGAGAGAAATGGATATTCCAACAATTCATTTTATAAATGACTATTTCCAAGGCATAAATAAAACAATAATACAAAAAGAAACAAAACAAGATGAAATATTAAAAGTAATTAAAAAATATATCTTAACGGGATGGCCAAATTGTAAAATTAAAATAATTTCAGAATTAATTAAACCATACTATTTACAAAAAAAAGAACTGACTGTGTATCAAGATTGTATCTTTTTGGGTCATAGGTTAGTGATACCAAAATGTTTACAGGCAAAGTTCTTAAATGAGTTACATAGCACTCATTTTGGTATTGTAAAATTAAAAATGATGGTTAGAAATTATTTTTGGTGGCCACAGTTAAACAAACAAATAGAACAATTAGTAGCTTCATGTAATACGTGTGTTAAATTTAGAAAAGAACCAACTAAATCTCCATTACATGTATGGGAATATCCAAAGGAACCGAGTGAGAGGGTACATGCTGATTTTCTTGAACTTAATAAAAAAATGTTTATTGTAATAATAGATGAATATTCAAAATGGCCAGAAGTAATACATATGAATTCAACTACTTCTTTAAATACTATAAATGTCATGAGGGAATATTTTGCTAGGTTTGGTATTTGTAAAACTTTAGTAACAGATAATGGACCTCAGTGGGTTTCTAAGGAATTTAAAACATTTTTAGAAAATAACTATATTAAACATGTCTTAACACCACCCTATCATCCACAAAGTAATGGGGCGGCTGAAAATATGGTAGGCATTTTTAAAGATAAAATGAAAAAAATTTTAGATAATAATCCAAATATTAGTCAAGCGTCTTCAAAATTTTTATTAGATTATAGAAATATGATTCATTGTACCACAGGCAAAAGCCCAGCAGAATTACACATGAATAGAAAATTAAATAATAAATTTGATTTAGTTTTAAAACAGTTTAAAAAAGAAACAGAGAATGATAAAAATATAAGTGTAAAAACCAAAGTTGAACTGAGTCAAATAAAACAAAAAAGAACATACAAGGGTAAAAGAAATACAAATTTTAAAATAGGTGATATAGTGTTAGTTAGAAATTATAGTGTTGGACAAAAATGGATTACAGGAAAAATTAAAGAAAAATTAGGAGAAGTAGTTTTTCTAATTGAAACAAATAATGGTAAAATGAAGAGACACATTGATCAAATATTACAAAAAAAATTTAATGAGAGAGAGGTGAGGAAGGAAGAAGTAAATAGAGAGAAAATTGAGGAAATAAGAAAATCTAAAAGAATTAAAAGGAGGCCAAAAAAGTTTGATAATAATTAATGTATTAATTTTTTTATTATTATTATTACCTATTGTAATTAATTATATGTATATTTTGTTTGAAATGATTTTAATATTATGTAAATCATTTTATTTTTTATTTTGTAAAATTAAGAAGGGAGAGATGTGGTGTTTGGTAACACTGATAACATTGATATTAACATTTATATTATTTTGTCTGATGATAATGTTTTTGTTTTTGTTCGTGTGCGTTTCGCAGAACACACTTTTTATAATATAAAGATGTTTAAAAACTAATGTGTATTAATTATTAAATAAATATATGTTTACTCAAAAGTATTAAAAGTGTAAACATAAAAGGTATATTATGTTAATCGCGCGCCAATATGTCCAATTAAATGTCCGAAGAAAAAAATATAAAAAATTTACAAAAATCGAATGGTTTATGCGTTTCCATTAAAATTCGTTCCAGAAAAAACAATGTCCAAAACTAATAAATTATTACCAAATGTGCATGTACAACATTAAACTGCAGCACATTTATACTATTATTATAATAATCATAATATATATTATACTATATAATTACTATTTATGGTGTACACAAAAGTGCTCAATTTCATAATATTTATCATTTTCCTATCAATGTTTAAAACGATGTTAAACATTTTAAGCATACAGCTGAAACTGTTCTCGGTGTATATTATAATAGTATAATAAATTAATATTATGGTATATTATATTAGGCCACATAATATTTCACTTGTCCAGCGCGTTTTTCTTATAAACTTTATACGGCAATAAATAATAAAAATGATTATTAAATGTAACTATATGTATATACGCCTCGAGCGAATTTGTCGATTTTCAGTTTAGGGAAACAGCATGCACAACACACATATTATACGTATTATATACCTACTATAAGTATTAAATAATCTAAAATAGTAACTAACCATTTAAATTTAAAATTGACTAAATATGTTTTAGGTATAAGTTAATAATTATTTTATATTAACATAACGTTACGTCCGTTGTAAATACCTATATGATATTTTTAACGTTTAACACCTTGTACTCGAGTGCTATTGTAATTATAGTTTGTTCGACTTAAAAATTATCCGCGTACACATTAACTCTTAACATGATGATGACTTTAAGTTTAAAAATAACATTTGACTCATTTAGTCATTTAAGATTTCAGGTCTGTATTTGTTACATGTCGGGTATATTAATTAACATCTACCTAAACTTTGTTTTAAAAAAAAATACTGTTAGTATCGAATACGGTTGGTACGTAAGATAATCTATTATGAAATATTATCATTTCAAGAAACATAATATGATAATTATTTGTAGTTTTATTATAACGTATAAGTTTAAGTAAATTATCTCTATAACAAAATAATATAAAATTTTAAATTACTTAATATTATTTAAACACAAATTGTATTTAATTAATTAAAACAATATTTGTTTAGTATATTTCATATATTCATAGACAAGTGCAAATAAGAAAAAATATTTTTAAATAATATGTATATAAACTTAATATATATTATTCAAAAAACATTGATTAAAATATCAAACTCGAAAATAATATATTAATACTATACGTCTATATAAACTCTATATAAAGATATGCTAAAATAGTAAAAGAAACAAGAAGTAATATGAGTTTATTTATTTATTTATTCAAATTCCCATGTCAAAAACAAAAATTCGTTTTGTTTAAATAATTAAATACCATATTAAATTTGACAAAAATAACTATTTAATAACGTATAAGTAAATCGTTATATTAAATAATATTTTAAAATTTGTGAGGAATAAGAATCGACTTTATAAAAAACATTTAAAAATAGTATGTGTCCTTCACGAGGCCATTACCACTTGTTGTAACAATAATATATTATAGTATTACATTATATCAACCCACGCAATACAAATAATTTATATAACAATAACCATTATAATTATGCTTTAAATAGTTTATAAATATAAAATATATACATTCTATGATGAAGTATAAAATATTTGATATATTTTTTTTTTAAATAAATATTATTATATAGTAATATATTGATTTCTAACATATTATTTAGGTAGATACTGCGAGACATTAAAAAATAAAAAATAAAATATGTATTATCGTTATTATTACTCATAGTTTAAACAAAATGATTTTGTTTTATGTTTTATATTTAGTTTCATTTGACATATAACTTCACTTGACACAGTAACTTTAATACTGGATTGCATGAAAATTTACAGAACCGATAACTATAGGAAACAGTTCTGTAAAATTTTAAATCTTTCTATAAAATAAAAAAACTAACTTATTGGTCTGATTTTTGTTATGAAAAATTTACGGTGCTGTTTATCACAAACTTCGATTATAATAAATTAAGTATACATATTACAATCATAAATGATAAACCATATAATTAATAAAAATATCTTTTATCTTAGCTTTATTCATGGTAAAAACCATACATATGGTTATAACCTGATTATACATGATACATTCATAAAATGCAATTAGTTATATAACTTTTATGTACAGAATGGATAAATTGTTGATCAAAACTTTACTGAATTGTTTTAATTCAGCCCGGCATAAGTCTAACATAATATCAATTATATTTATTAATATGTTAGATGAATAAAAAATATGAAATGATATTATAGGTATACATATATGATGAACCTACGTGAAGTTAATATTGCACTATACATTATTAGTTAGTATTTATTATATTATAGTATAGTATCACAATTCATAGTGAAATAATATTTATTAAAAAATTAAAATTAGCATAGATTTAAATTAAATTACTTTTTGTTCATTTTGCTAAAGAAGGTTGACGTTAATTTGTTTGTTTTTCTTTATACAGTGTGTAAACGATAATTAAAAACACTTGATGCATAATAGGTATATGTGTATGAAGTATAAGACATACAATTTGAGTATGTTATTTTTAGTCACTATATATAATATTAAGATATATTATATTTTTACGATCTCTGAAAATTTTACTACCTACGTTAATTGTAGATTCGTGCAATAAATGACATCCTAAATATTTGTTTACGAATTATTATTTTTTCCTATATTTTTTTATAAGTTTTAGTAGTTTAACCAACATGAATTCTTATACCCCATTTTATACTTTGCAAATCTGATATAATTAGATAGAATCTATGACTATGTATTTATTATAATAAATCATCCATGATTATAGTTCACTATAAATGCTATAATTAATTGTACTATATTTTCGTTAAAAAACACGCGACGTTTTAAAGATGAACGATTGATCAACACTCCTTCTTTTGACATGCAAGACGTCTATATAGACACCTCAACATTAAAATACGAATAACGGAAACAAAATCAATAAAATATATAAAACTATAGATACACGCGTGTATCACGTATATATAATATTATCGTTCAGCATATCGATATAATTAGTTTGCACGCGCAGTGTTATAATAATGTTATAGCATCGTTGTAATTTTCAGATTTTCTACATATAAAAGTAAAAATATTATGTCATAATAAAATAATAAAGTATGAGAATGATGATTATATGTAATATATTCATCTATAATATACGTTCCGACTCATAGTGATCAGTTCCCCAAAATATTGATCCTTGAGATCGATAATATACTTTTAATTTTCATTTATAATATAAGATGTAATAGAATTTTTCGGTAATAAGTTAGTCATTTTACTAATAAACCTGCATAACTTGCAATAGCATAATATAAAATAATATAACAATCGTGTTAATTACGAAATAATACTGTAATGAACAAAAATAAAACATAATATTAAGAATTGGTCATTATGAAATTTAGAATAATAATAAATATTGTATTATTGGTAATAAGCTTATTTTGTATAATCGTATATTGTCAACATTATGTATAAAATAAACCGATCTTAATACGAAAACACCGTCGGTACACTCATCTTGTGTATATTGTGTAATAAATTGTTTTTGTTTGAATATCGATAACATATCAATGTCTTAACGACGCTTTTGGGAAAGTTAAGACAATAATATGATATTTTATATTATTAAAATAAATATATAAATAATATTATTTCTAACCACTTTATTGCACTTCATATATTATATTATGTATTTACGTAAATTTCACCAGTAATTGATATAATATTTTTGTTACGAAACTTAATTTGTGTATAAACTATAATAATATAATATATAAAGGTAGCTGCTGTGTAGAGTAAAATAGAATAATTCACGAAATTTAAATATTTAAAAACGACTATTAATAATAGTTACACGATTATTACAAAATAAGTCGTATTATCATTACTACATCTGAATTATAGGTATGGTAGACAAATAGTTTACATCTGTCAATTCAATAAATTATAATATTTTGTACCTATTGTACCTATGTACCAACGAGTATAATATGATAGAAATAGTAAAACTCGTAGTTTTAATTAAAGCAAAATCGTGACTTCGGATTAGCATAATTCCAAATTGAATTTATAATATTATTATTTATTATTAATAATAATTGTATTCGAATCATTTTTTTTTAGACAATATTAAAAAGTAAAAGGAAAAAATTACGTAAGATAATCATATCGTCGAAATCGATTCTTCTTCTTCTTCTTCTTCTTCTTCTTCTTCTTCTTCTTCTTCTT
>CM023358.1:62619652-62734824 GCA_013282895.1 Eriosoma lanigerum
TCTTCTTCTTCTTCTTCTTCTTCTTCTTCTTCTTCTTCTTCTTCTTCATCATAAGCTTGAAACGGTCTATTTAGGAACATCGTTTCTTTTAATATATTCTCACATTTTTACTCTCTACATAGTAACCAACGCAGTATCCTTGTCCAGCAGTACACTTATTTTCTTTAGATCCTTTTCTACTGTATCGTGTCATCCCATCTGAGGCCTACACATTGTTTTGTTATACATAATATGAAAAAAATGATAATTAGACTAGTAGTCACTAAACACCCTAAATAATTATCTGCATTTTCTATCGGACAAAAAAAAAACAATTTAATTCATCATGTGATTATTTTGAAAGTAAATTCTACAAAATCTCTTAGGATGATGATGTTTCACGATAATGAAGTACTTTGAATTATTTCTACTGGTAAAATTTTAGACCGAACTTATTATCGAATCAATTACAGTAGATTTTAGTATACCTATTACCTACTAAGAATACTATTCCCAAACGTGTGTATAAATTGCAAAAATTTAACCTCTTAATGAATAGCTGCTTCCGTTTCCCGTAAAGCAAAATATATTGAACAAAATGTGTAAGAAGATTAATAAAGACATTGTATTTTCAGAGGTATTTTTACTGGACCGTTTTAAAAAATATAAATTACAAAAATCACCTATACTTATTGTATAATATTTACCAATATTTCACCATAATATACTGTATAAGTGTATTATAATATATAGATACCTAATAATTATATTATAGTGTATGTACCTATATCTTCTCTTTTATCTTGCCTTACATTCCCAACATAAATGTTACATAGATAGGGTTCACTCTATAGTCCCAACAACACCTCCATATATCTTGATATCCTATCTCTCGTTTATTCATAAGAGATATCATCATATCATCACTCTATTTCATATACCTATCTCTTCTTTGGTCTTCCTCTCTCCTCTTATCATCTACATTGATTTCCATAATAGCTCTCACTGCTTCTGAATCATCACTCCACCTAACATGTCCAAAACATCTTGGACGATTGAAGGATAAAACATTTTCCTATTCTTTCTCATTCTTCCCACAATTGGCGTAACTCTTACATTTTCCCTTATATGTTATTTTCCTTTCAATTCACTTCACACATCCTCATTTTAGCATTATTATTATCTCCAATAGACTCATCCTCTGTTCCATTTTCTTGATACAATATATAACATTGCTGTTTTCACTACTGACATAATATTATCAACTTTTCAATATTCAATCTATACGCTTTATTCTGGTACATAATATAAAGCACCTAATGCCACTTTATCGATTCATTTTTTATATTATTTATCGTATCTTCCTCAGAACTACCATTATATTATTCACTATACCGATCCCAAGTACTTGAACCTATCAGTCTCTCATACTACATTCATCGCTCATTTTCATTATATGCTTCTATATGTACCTGCTAATTATATCGATTTATTGCAAAACACTTCCTTCAAGAACATATATACAATTGCCTCTATTTACCCCCAATACTAAATATTAAATATTTTCCTTCACGCGCTGCTCACTACCGTTTAAGATTCCAATCACTAACATTAAATCATCTTTATATTGTATATTTGTCAAATACAAATAAAAGTTGACCTTACCTTATTTGATTATTCAATTTCTGATATGAATAAATGAAATGTATAAAAATATAGATATAGAGTAACCTCACTGAGTTTTGCATTAGGTTCGATAAGCGGGAGTAGCCAGGAATGACGTGAGAACTTAAAACACTCTGGGCCCTCAAATAAATGGATATTTTATTAAATTAGTATTTCGCACCCGCGCATAACTTAGTTACTACACTGATTAGATCCCAGTTAATCTGTATTAAATATAGAATAGATATAATAATTTTATTTTTTATATCACCTATATAATATATTGACTAGGTCAATGACGAATCAGAAAAATTATAATATAGTAAAAATATTATTGTCGTCTTTAATATTCCCATTAATTCTTAAATAAATGAAAAGTTGTAGTTTCCCTCCCCCCGTTATCATATGCTGATCCGCCCCTGAACTACTAATATTGCTATATATTGAGAGTCACAACGACTGGATTTTATATTCTAATCTATATATACTACTGTACCTCCTATAGCTATTATAGGTATAATTATTAAATATTTTTAAAATTATATTTCAATTTTTTTTTTTTTTATTAAATGAACAAGAAGATAAAAAAATACAATAATTTTACATTTACACAATTTATATTTATGAATAGGTATTTTTCTAATCCGCCCCTGCCGTTAGTGCTAGATCAGCGGCTGGGTCGACTTCATCATGTACCTTATATTATTTAGTGATGTGACGAACTGTTTCGAAAATCGAACTTTATATTATTACAAATTTTCGAACCGAACTTTTTGTACTAACTATGGATTTTTTCTTATTTATTATTAGTCCCGTTCGGTTTAAATCCGTATTGATGTTTTTATGCGTTTAATTTTGAAACGTTTAAAAAATGAAATGTTAAAAAATAATAACAATATAAATTTATTCATATTTAATATAATTAATATTATAAAAATATATTATATATATATATATATATATATATACATATATCGCTTCATAAACGTATACGTGTATTTTTTATATTATTATTATTATATTCGAAGCGGCGGCGGCAACCGGTCCGTGGAAACCAAATGAGGCGTGGGCGCGGCGGCCGGCCGGTCGACCAATGGCGGCCTCGTGGCCCCGGCGCGATCGTGTAGTGGCTATACGCGAGCCGCGGGGCACTTGTTGCGGCGGCGGTGACGGCGGCGATACCTGACCGTCAGTCGGCCACCTATACGCGCCACCGCACAACCGTAAACACACGCGCGCGCGCGGCCAAGTATCGCTACGGGCCTGGTTGCGGGCAAATTCTGACTCGCCGTCGGTTATCAATCGCACGCGACACATGCGCACCGTCGCAGGGTGTCTATTCTTAAGCAGCGTGTACCGATCGAGCAGTGCCCCCCCCCTCACCCCTGCGGGGTTAATAAAATTCCATCCTCTCAGCCCCTTATCTGAACCTCCCCTCTCGGCATCCCCCACCGCCCCCGCGCCGTCCAGCATCACGCCGCACCCTCCCTTAGGGCGACGCTCGGGAAAATTTTTTTACCAAAATCCGATTCGAAATCATTAATTAGGTACATCGTCTATTAATAATTATTACCGTCTATAGTATGTACCACCAATAACATATAATAACAGTAATATTGCGTGTAAAAAGTAACGAAGAAAAAAACGCATACCTATTCTTCGACCGTTACGATGGTTTTATGATTAACAGAGCCAATATCGTTATTGTATTACAAAAATATAATCCCGCCGACATATAGTTTATTCGTGATAAATCATTTCCAGAGAATATTGTGTTTTATTGTGCGTGCCAGTGTTATTACCGCGCGGTAACCGCGGTTCGATCGATCGCAGTGGATACATTTTAATTCATCGTTAAATGGTAACGTAAGAAATCACAATATTTTATTATATATAAATAATATTTATTATAATCCTCATCTAAATGATCATGCCACAATACCTTATAGATTAACATAGTATAATAATATTATCATCCCAGAAAATTTAAATTTTACGGCCGTTATCGATTCATTTCTACTGTAGAACTCTACAACTGATTTATTATATCCTTACTCGCTTTCGATCTGGGATCGAATTAAATATCTATAACTGTACTTCATAGATCATTATAAATCATTATTAACCTCAAAGTTTTTTCTTTCGCTCTTTTAGTTATATAGAATAATTTTAATTTAATAAAATAATTATTGCGTCGAATTGATCCCTTCGGACACTATATTTAGTATACTATATATTATAAATTGACTTATATCAGGGAATTACACGACGTGTTACGCGTTTTAGGATAAAACGGCTTATATCAACTATATAATATTCAATTGATTATAATTTGTAATGCTTCAAAACTATTGGTATACAAATACAGTATTATATTTATTCATTATTTTTATCTATAAAATCAGTATATATATTTTTTTTATACCTAATTATATAGGTGCGTTATGTGAAAATTATGGTGTTAATTATGTATAAGTATAACGCACATATAAATATATAATAATTGTATTTTTTCTTCTTAGATACCTATTTAATTTAAGTAACACTTTGATTAAAAATAAAAAGGTTTTGAGTTCAACTTTTTAATGTCTATACATTTTCGAACATAATCTTAGCATATTCATAAAATACTCGTTTCAAGCCATTACAAAACCAAGTATTATTTGTTTCATAAAAATATAACAGTTATAATTTTAAAACTGATGTTTTATTGAAGCAATTTTTTATTGAGATAGTACTTCTTTATTTTTAGCTTACGAAATGTATTAAGTATTTATATAATTTATACCATACTGCATTTACACCTCATACTGAACAATTATTGACAACATTTAATTTAAAAAACAATATAATAATATTATGTGTTTTAAAATGTTATTAGTATAACATCCTCAAAAATTTAACTTACAGATATCTCCCTATGTGTAGACATCATGAATAAATTAATGTATAAATATTATACATAGGTTATAAATATTTATATATAAAAAAAAATATATGTATAATTATATTAACTTACAGTTAATGGAAAATATTGTTTAGTTATGTATGTTTAAATATAAAATGACGTAAACTTAGGTATAAGTTATAGTATAGTGTATAGTGTATAGTGTATAGTGTATAATAAGTAATAACTATATAGGTAATAAGTATATAATATTATATATACCTACGTATCAAAAATGTAATTTTCGTAATAATTAATAATCGAAATTTAATAATATTTTGAGTGACAATTATTTGGTTAGGTTAGGTTAGGGTATACGATGCGTTATTTTTATACGACCAATTATTGATTTTTATTAAAATATTGCATCGAAATTTATTGTTATCTAAATTTATTTTAATATTACAATGTAATATATAATATATTTCTGTTTAATTCTTTATAACATTAATCATACAGACGTATACAAATATTCCTAAACTAATTATAAAAACAAAATATTATATTATTACAATGCATGTAAATAAAATAAAACTTTTATAATATCGGGTATTAAGTATATATACTTTTTATCTCAGTCAGAGCCTAGAGCAATTTTTTTAAATTATTTCATTAGTAAATTATATTTGTAATACGAGATAAATATTTTTCTAAATATAGGTATATATAATTAGATAGACTATATAATTTAAGACTGTTATTTATTTAATTTTTAAATAGTTCTATTAACAATACGTTATTATAAATTTAGCATATAATTACTATAAATATCGTATATTAAATCACATTTTACAGAAATATGACTTTTCTTGCTGTATATGCTTATATGCTGTATATGCTTAAAGCATATGCTTTGTAAATTAATTATCTATTTCATCACAATCAAAATTCCTAGTTTGAAGCAAATTTGTTTTTAATTTATATTTGTATGATAGATATTTAATCTGATATCTACTTTTCACTAGTCTGTCAAAGTATCACTCCTAATTATTATGAAATATTGAAATATAATTTGTATATCATTGCTATGCTCAAAAATTCTAACAAAAGCGCGAGGCCATGGTGAAAGAGCACTGTTAGCCCCTGCAGCAGCTGACCTGCACTGTACTTAGTATCATTTCGATATAGGTATACAATTTAATTGTTATGTAGTTAAAATATAATATATTATTTTTATTGTTACAATAAGTAATTTACGATTACCTAAAGATCAGTTTTAAAACTTTGACATCTTAGTCAAATAATTTGTCAATAATATAGTAAGGTAGTGAGATAAATAGTGACTCTGGTAAAATTATTTATTTATCTACTTTCAACTTTGGATGGACATCCATATCATTAATATTAAATTCATACATTTAATAATAAGACTTATTATTACATATTTTTATTCTCATCTAAGTTTATTTTGTATTTATTAAAATCATAATTCCCATTATTAAATCAATCGAACTATACCCGCATACTATAGCTACCTAGGTATATAAACATGTTACAAATTCAAAATAATTTACAGTTTAATCAAATAGTTTCAGTGAAAATCAATCAAATTTTGTTCGCGGTAGGTATAGCCGTAACGTTGTCCATAAAACATTTTGTTAACTTTCGAAACCGGTTAGGTATGTACTATATTATAATATACGGTTTTAAATTTTAAAAAACTTATAAATGGCAGACGTCTTAATACAAAATAGTATAATAATTTATAATCATATATATTAAATGAATAGGAATAAAGTATAACCAGTGTTATAATTTTTTAAAGTGTTTGAATTTAAGTATACTTGAATAAATAAATTTAAATACTTTTGACGATATTTTAATTAATTTTTGAATATTATTTATTAAATAGGCCAAGAAGGAAAGAACTAAAAGTAGGTAATGATTTATATTGACTGAGTTATAATTCGTAATATACCAATACAATATTATTATAATATTATATCTATATACCTATATATTATAATAAAAAAATTAAGTATAGGTATGTCTGAAAGCATAGATACCTACACATAATAGATACCTAGGTAATATATCTTATAGGTATTTTTAATAGTTATTTATTATATAAAAATATTTTATATTGGTACCTAGTTCTAATATCTACATCTATTTTAAAATTATTCTCATGACATAAATTTTGTTTTGTTTTTTTAATGTCTCTGGTCTGTACGTATATAAGGTACGAGAGAGGAGAGATTTGTGGGATTTATACTGCCCACCTCCCAAAAGAAATATGTAAATTTTACATGCATACAGTATTGTGAAATATTATTATGGTGTGAGGTGAAGAGACTCAAACGTATTTGGCTATATATAGCCATATATAGATATAAATATGATGTTTATGATGTAAATTATTAACAACTGCGCGAGATAAAACACAATAAAATTCTGGTACTCAGTGATTGACCCAATTTCGGGTGGTCAGAATATAAATATTATGTATAAAAGACAAAAACCAATAATTTAGGGTCGTGAAAATATAATATGTAAAATCATTTTATTGGTTCATCACATTGGAAAACGTTGAGTAACACTGCGTTAACGACATAGTAATGCCTACTACATTTTCTTTTGTAAATCATACCTATAACTATATTATATAATAAATGTACCATGTATGTAATTATGGGCAATAATTTATTTATTATCGTATCTTCTGCTATAGATACTTTAGATCACAGCGTTCAGAAATTATATTTTATGTGAGGTACCTACCTATCTATAATGATAACAATAACGATGGTAATAATACGACATAATACGATGTGAACAGAAGCAATGCAATGCGATGACACACACGACATGCGGATTTTACAGAATGACGTAGAAGAAACTTAGGTCTGATGCACGTTTTGTGTGATATTATTTAATAACGCCACAGCAGACAGTGAAAATAATAGGGTGACGCGATAATAATAAACATCGCGTGTCAGCTCGTATCTGTTCGGATATTATATTTTATGATTACCGCATGTATAATAATAACAGCGATATTTTATAATCGCATAAGGGGTTGATAATAATATAATATAACAATAACATAATAATATGTCATTATTCATTATAATATTATCGATAAATCGGTGGCGACCAATTCGGTTGATTATAATATTATTACAACAGGTGTATACCGGATGGCGGATACCTGTTTAATATACCAATGCCTATACTACAAATTATATGAGACATGTTGCTAACGAATTAGACGACAAATGGTATTGCAGTAGGCGTGAGAAGTATGTACAATAATATAATATTAAAATATTTTTCGGAGGAATTTTGTGGTTTTACAATTTATGTGTTTTTTTTTTCCAATGTATGAAGACACTTTTTCGGGTAGAAATAATGGTCCGATTACCATAAATAGGATATGTTTTCGGTAGAGAATTTTATCTAGTTGGTACTTAATTTAAATAATTTTTCGAAATCTTTCTATAAATGAATCAGGAAAAATCAATAATATCGGTCAAATTCGCAGAATATAAATTTTTGACAAACTTGAATTTTATTATTTTATGATAAATAATTTGTCTGTCACACATTATTTGATAAATAAATAAAATTTATAAAAATAAATATTATCAGTATATAATAGTAGGTACCATTGGTTTTATAATATTTTATAGGTATTATAATAACAATGGTTGTACCTATGTCTGACTGAGTTTCATACAAAATAATTTTATTTTCAAGCAAAATAAAAAATGAAGAATTCTATTCAAAATTCAAATATATTACTTCTGCAACAGTTCTAAATATATATTATATTTAAAACTTTCATAATTTCTAACACATCAAAAATTTTCGTTATATTCGTAATTAATACTATTAACGTTTCAAAGAATATAGGTACTATTATACATATATTATTAAATAGTATAAGTACCTTTTTGTTCTGTGAAATTTGCACAAAACCTATTAAATACATTAACATTGTATTTATATATTATTATTATCTAATATTTACATCGATCATATTATACAGTTATATTGATACCACAATTTTAAAACCATATTTATTTTCAAAATATATATCTGGATTTTTATGTTTATTAATTTAAGGTACCTATCTAAAGAACAAATACAAATTACGGAATATAATTGCAGCAAAGAATCGTTTTATACGTTCATATATGTTTACAATATAATTTAAAATTAATCTGAACGTCTAAAACTTTAAAGTTATTATAATCGTTTTATTATAAACTCTATAATATAATCTGGATATTGATATTATATTATACATATTAGTATATTACGAATAACACTTTTTCCAAATTTCTTGAACAAACGTAAAACTGTTGATTAAAACTTAAAATAATGTGTTTTTACTTCATTTAAAATAAATACTTTAAATAATTATTTATATAAAATGATATTATAGCTATTATACGTAGATATAAAATATATTTTGATATAACTGGATTTATTTCCTACGTGTCTATATAAAATAGATAATGATGATAATAATGCATAATATAGCATATAATTATGATAATAATAATGAGATATCAATTATTTCACTCTTAAATATTATATTATATGATTATATTAAATTTAGGTACAGTAAGTTAGTAATATAATATATAAATAATTATTAAACTGTATCGAAGTTTAATCCAATATATTATAGTAAATATTATAGTATACCTACTTATAAAGAAGTATTGTAAACTTTATTAATATTTAAATTAGGTAGGTATACTCGTATATAATTAACATGATTTATTCGCCCCTATATAATGTTTAATTTAAACATTACCGTGTAACGATTAAATTGTGTAAATTGTTTATTTAAACTGTTTTCGCTTTATTATTTACACAGGTATAAATCTGTACATTTTAATTTCGCGTTCAAACCATTCGTAGATAATACGACCAACACGGTTGTGTGTTAAAAAAAACAACAAAAACACGTTCATACTTTAATATACTAATAATACAAATATCATAATAATATCTCACGGAGTTCGCGCTTGTCGTTAAAATAATGTATTATAGTATAGTTACTCGTCCGAAAATTATAATCGCCTGTTGCATGGAATCATTGGAACAACAACGAAAAAAAAAAAATAATAATAATAATATTTTAATGAAATAACGCTATAGATCGCGCGAACAATTTATTACAAAACACCTATTAAACGGTCAACTCGTTTATCGCCACAGTGTGTATCCGCAGTATGATAATATTATGTTCTGTGCTTATAATATTATAAGTACATATCTATATATATAACATATAATGTACAGCGACCCTGACAAACGATTTATTTAATTTCTATTTTAATTTTGTCTCTCGTTTGTATATTATATATTAGGTATATCGTTGCTATATATTTACGATATTATAGAGTCTGTGCGGGATGGATTATTATTATATATATATACACTGCTGTATAGGTCCGTATAGTCGTAACACCACCGTGTTATTATTGTTGTTATAATATTGTTTATTATACATTATACGTTTTCGGGCAAAACAATCATTAAAAAGTCATAAGCGACGTTACCACGACTCGTACTCGGGTATATACCGCTGCTGCAGTGTGTGTATATTATAGGTATACAACTGTACCTAGATATAATCACAGTTCGATATGCGAAACACCTGTGTTTTTTTTTTTTTTTTTTTTAGATACACCATACGCATATCACAAGAGAGTGTTGTCCTGGATCGTGATAATATAACATATACGTATAGACGATTTTTTTTTTCTTCTAAAGAGGTCGTCGTCGTCTTTCCGTTAAATGATTATAAGAATTATTATTTTATAGAGATGGTCCGACGCCGATAACACAACATTGCGCGATGTTCTCGCGCGCGCGTTCGCGATTATAGGGCTCGGCCGCACGTCGATCGGCTCGCGATAGACGCGTCGCGCCATACCCTCCTTCTCATCGTCGTCATCATCATCATCCGCGCGAGGTGGGCGTGACCGACACAAGTATATATTGTTATAAGTCATAATATATTATATATTATTATATTTTATAGAAAAAGTGACTATAATACAGGGTGCTGACACTGTTATTATACTATATATCCTTATTCGTAATATTATACAGAGTAATCGTACATAAAAAACTATAATGCGATTCCCATCATATTTGTAACACGTAATTCCAATCACCCTGTATATTTTTGTCCATCTCGTTGTGCTCAGGAGTGCAGCGAGTGTGACAGGCGGAGAAATTAAAAGATTTAATACTTAGACGTATCTTTGATTCTCTGGATAATATCAAAGATACGACCATAGCTATCTCCGACTAGTAATAGGTGTTAAGTAACATTTATATGGACCAATATTAACCCAGCAATACAAGCATATGAAAGAAGAAGTAACGAAAACATAAAAAGTCTATATGTAATAGGCCAGACATGTTCTCCTTTATTAGGAGAAAACGGCTAGAATGGTTCAGGTGTGCATAGAAAGCAGATGGGCATCTAATTAAAAATGTGTTTGTCAATAAAATAAATAAAACAAGACCCCCCTAGAACGACCCAAAACTCAATGGATTGACGTAGTTGCCAAAGATTTATCAATAATATACCAGAACGCAACTTTAGAGACAATGTATTAGAGAAATAGATGGAGAGGGATTTCGATGGCAACGCTAATCCTAAAAGGGACCGTTAAGCTAAACAAGAAGAATAATATTTAGAAGTTTAGGATAGAGAGTTTGAAAAGAAAAATATCATCGACAACAATTCTACTGCGCAGGCGTGTGAATACAATATCTACGCCTCGGAATCCGTTATAAAATAACAATAATAATATACATTAATCGTTTCCGCAAATGTGTTTTTTAATTTTTTTTTTTATTATATATTATTATATGGTCATGGTACATTAAAATACTTATAAACAGAATGAGAAAAATTAAAAATTTTAAAAATCAGGTTGTCTTTTACCCGTTTGAAAGTATTAATTAATTAATCACATAAATTACTTTCCCTATTATAGAGTTTGAGAAATCGTTGTTTAGCATAAAAAGAACGACAGAAATATTAAGATCATACCTATTTATATTTGGACCAGTCACTATTTTTATTTTTTTAATAAAACCTGACATAAAGTGTTTATAGTCCGAAATGAGAAGTTTGTACTAGTAAAGAAGTAAATGCAGTTATTACTTTAATTATTATACGACAAAAAATACGTAATTATATAATATTTTTATATTTTCTCAAATATATTGAATATGTTATCAGTTATAATTCACATAAATAATTGTACATTATTTATCATATCCAGTATAGTCGTATAAGAGGGGGTTTGTATAATTTTAAAAAAATAGGGGAAAAATTGTTTTCTTTAAAAACTGTTATTATATCATTTTTTTATATTTCTAATATAATAAACGTTTTATGTTGGCGTGATGCAAACAAAATCTTTTATTATATAAAACAAAACACATACACAGATAAAATCTGTCATCGTTTTGACTTCTTTGAGATTTCTAAGTAATTAATGAAGAGGATGTGCTATATCCATATTTGTTGTCTCCGTCTGTATAATGACTATTATGACAGAAAATATACCAAAATTAAAGTCACTTAAAAAGTTAGAACTTAAATTGTGGGATTTGAGATGAATATATCGATTAATCATTCATTACCAAATTTAAAGAATGAAACATGTTTAATTATTATTCGTAGATTTATTCTAAAATGTCATCTCACAATGAACTTTATTTAAAATATGAAAAAAAAATAAAAATAAATTTATAAGTTGTAACTTTGTTTTTAGATGATATATTTTAAAAAGTATACCTGAATGTTTTGCAATAATGTTGTCTTCGTCTATATTTTTAACAGTGAATATAGCTAAATCACAGCAGAAACGCAAAACTCAAATAATTACGTATAGATTGATCTTAGTGTTTTCGTTTATTACCAAATTTGAAGCCAAGCATATTTTGAAGAGATTTATAATCCGTTTTATAAAATATCGTCTAATAAAAAAGTTAAGGTGTATTAAAAGAATAAACAATTTTACAAAACGGTTTTTCTTCAAATATTAATAAATGAAAATAGTTTTATAAATTATGCTTCAATTTAAATTTGGTAAGTAATAGATCTTATTCATACTCAAAGATTCTTATAGTTCGACCTAAACGCTAAAATGTTATTTTAGTTCTGCGTTGCTGTGATTTTGCAATATTTTTCGTTGGATAGACGAAGACAGCTATACAGAAAAATATGCGGGTATCTCTTATTCTCTTAACGTGACTTATTATAATAACAGTGCGCGAACGAATATAATGCAAGTATGATCTATAGCACCCAATCAAGTATCGACAGTCTCCAACCTCCCATATGGCCATATTATATTTTCTCACGACGAGTTCGTGTCTATTCACTTTATTTAAACTATTCGGCTGGCGTATAATATATATAATTAGATATATATTTTAAGTATAAGCTAATTCTTTTCATGTTTTCATAAGCCCGGTAATATTTGACGTTCGCACTTTTAAACATTTCGGTTGACTTTCTCCTCGAAGAATATATATTTTATATAGATTACGCGTATTATTTGAATGCACGAACGATGATGTAAAGAAAAAAAATTACAATATCGAAAACTATTTATAATATATTATTATATCGCAAGACGCGACGAATCCGACGACGACGGTTTTATACTATTAAAGAATACTTACTCAGTTACTCTACTACCAGTGGCGTACCTGTGCGCCCCTGATTAGCCCCCTCTCCACCAGGAACGTGTAGAATATTTGATTTTTATTATAAATATGTGTGATGTATACTTATTTATAATTTATATGTGTTAATGATTAAACATTATTTTGCCTTCTCCCCATAATAACTGTCTAGGTACGCCACTATATTACTTGATATTTGAACACTTGAAATTTTTTAACGTGTTGTTCCGTGTATATTTTTTTTTATGTTCACTATATTCTCAATACAATGAGAAAAATATTGTTTTATCTAACACCATTACGCCAATAAATTAAATAATTAATTATTAAATAATTTTTAAATATAGAAGATATGCGCAATAATTATTTAACTTAACCTAACCTATATATCGCCATTATGAATTATAAATTATTTATAATAAACATGTGCAATATATAAATTTTTAATTATAGTACTATATAATTCTTCATTTATTTTAGTGCTGTTTAAAAAATTAAATCTAATTTTCCTGGTAAAATATTATACGTGTAAACTGGTATGCACATAAAAATATATATTATACATGTTATGTTCGTTTAAATCTACCTTTCGGCATGTTAGCAATCTAAACATATATGTATATATCCTCCTCGTCCCCCTTCTTAATTACGACACAGATTCTCCGTTAGTAATTTTTTTTTTATTATTATTATTATTATTGAGGGGGGAGGAAATTATAATAACAACGATATCGAGCTAATCATTTAATGCGAAGACGCGCGCGCGCGCATTGATGATGATGATTACTAAAAAAATGAAAATCTTTAATAAGGCGAGATAAAAATATTATAATATTGTATATTATTGTTTTCAGACGATTCTTGACCGAGCTGCAAGAACGATCGAACTAAACTTATACACCGTCGATGTATTATTATAACGGCTAGCATAAAATAATATATTAATTTCGAACACGGGCGCGCGTTATTAAAACGATAATAATATTATACCTGTTTGAATTTATATATATATATTTTTTTTTTTTTTTTACTCATCTGGAATGCGGACGGTCCGCCGAAAATAATATATCCGTACACAGATAATAATAATAATAATAACTGTTGTGTATATGAAAACAATTATTATTATTAGTATACGTATATATTTATATATACGATCGACGGGGCTACCGGAGAACTGAATTCCAAAAATCGAGTGTGTTGTTAAGCAATTATAAATATTTCTCGTTTTGGTGCGTCCTGTGAGCGTGAGCGCGCGCGTGTATATATACCTAATAACGATATATAGGTAGATATTAGGTATACCTTCTATATACGATCGCACGTCCACTGGAATACAGCCGATTTTCTTATATTATTATAAATAGATACGTATACAATATTATTATTATTATTCGGTCCAGCCCCCGACATCACGCGCGCGCGTAATTCGGTGCCGAGCACACGTACCAACGCGTACGTTAATTAAAAAACAAAAATATCAAGACACAAAGACTATAAAAAGTGAGAGAAACTAAACGAATCGATCGAAATCTAAATATACCTAGGTGCGTAATATAGGTACCTGTCGTATAGTATACCTCAGTAGTGTATTTAGGATTTTGTCAAGGGGGGGATATGTGATGGCAATATTTCATTGACCAATATTTAAACCCACTATTCTCTCACCATCGTAAACAATGCGTGTTAGATTAGCAATTTCGATATTCTTATTTTCTTTAATTTCTTATTCTTATAGGTAGTTATACAAAGTAATTTATTTTATATCAATTTTAGAAAAATATCACTAGAAAAAATAAGTCAGTGGAGCGGATCTATCCCCCGTAAATACGCTGCTATACCAAGGTACCTATAGAATCTTAACGGATTCACCGACATTTTATAGGTACCTAAAATATTATGACTATTGATCAATATACATTTTTTTTTTTTTTAATAAAATTTTTCATCTATCTAACCTTATACTCCCAATTAACCACCCTAGTCCTAAAACTTCACGGATCTCGATATTCTTCCTCTCGTCCATTCACAACAGCTATCATAATATCACTTTGATATCTCTATCCCTCTTCTTCGGTCTCCCACCCCTTCTCTTCCGTAATAACTCTTACTTACTTTGAATCATCTTTCCTTATAACATTCATTTTCGCCACTCTAGTCACTCCACTTAAGCATTCTCATCTTCACTACACTCATCCTTTGTTCCAATTTCCCTAAACAATACAACACTGCTGGCTTCATTACTACCTTACAATATATATATCTGCCTTTCTATCTTTTTGCCTCATCTGAATCTTTCATTATAATATATTTCCTTTACTACATTTCCCCTTATTTATTCGTTACTTATTCGTATATAGATACTACATATAATACTGACATCTTCTTATACTCTTCTTCTACATATATTTCCCGTTTTATCATTCTTACTACACTTCTGTACATTATAGCGCATATTTACGAGTGGCTGTCGATTGCCACACGCATTTTCCATTATTATTGTTCCTTATATATTTTATTTTCCCCTCTCGGATCGTCGTCCCATCGCATCTACCCCACGAATTAATTAACCTCTTTGTATTTAATATTATAATATGTACGAAGTACCTGTATCGTAACCATTGTAACGTATACCAAAATGTATAATTATATGCATATGATAATATATTAACCAAAAGAGAGGGTTTATGTAACGCGCGCATACCACGTTTGTATAATATAACATCGGAACAAAATAGAATATTATTATTATAACATCGTGTACAGACGTGAAAACGACGGTAATTTTGAACGATTCGAAAAAAAAATCATTTTCATAAAATATGATTAAGTGAACAAATTATATACATATTAAAGTGTATTTTTCCCCCTCACTCGCTAATTATTATTATAATATCGTCGCGCGTTAAATACCGCGTGTGCATATACGTTGTAAGAAATATATTTATACATAATAATATTGTATCGTATCATAATAATAAAATAATAATATCGTTCGTACTCAGATCATTGCCAGTCATAACCACGTGGCTGCGTTGCTATATAACAGTCGTTATAAGTATCTCTGCGTGCGTCTATATAATTACTATTATTATTATTATTCGGTCTCAAGTCTTAACGACGTATTATTATTGTTATACAATGCGTATCATACATATTATATTATATAATATTATCATAGCTTTAGTGTAACATTAATTTGATTGTTTGTTTGTTTTTCCTCGACCAGGTAACTTGTGACCGAAAGTCTCAGCTCAGCCAAGTTCTATAATTTAATATAGACCGCGAACGTGTGCACTCGACGAGATCGACATGACTTTCAGATGCGTGCCGGCTTTTCAGCCGCTGTCGTCGGGCACCGATTGCGCCGCTCCATGGGTGAGTGATATATTAATACGATTTACATAATATAATATTATAAACAACAGATCAAGGTGGATTTATAAATCTAATGATAACATAAAATGGTCATATGTATGTATAGACAATAATAATAGCATACGAAAAAACGACAACTTTCAAAGTATATCTCATTTTATAGGCTCGGTGACCCTGCAAACGACGCATCTCCAAGACTTGACTTTACTCCTCTCGTTGACACTCACACGCACGATAAAAATATCTTGTACACACGTATAGTCACATCACATGTTATTCCATAGGAATCCATTTTCTATATCCACACCCAGAGCCGTATTTAGACTTTTACCGCCCCTGGCATTACGATTTTGCCGCCTCACCCCTCCTCAAAAAAAAAAAAAAAAAAAACAAACACATATTTTCTTAAGTGAAACAGAAATAGTCAAACAGAAAATAATATGCCCTTATTTCTATTCAAATATAGGCAGAAATACCTACATAATAAAATCATGAAATGCACAAAAGATTTAAGAAATAAAAAAAAAATTATATTTAAAACCTAATGACACGATTGCTGTCTTAGTTCTACATAGAAAAAAGTATAGTAGATGAAATTTGCTGGTCTTGTAAAAATTTGCCACCTTTTCAAAAATTGCCGCTAAGAGCAATACACCATACGTGACCGTTGCCCCCCCCCCTAAATTCAGCCCTTTCCACACCTTTTCATTCGTCTTGCCGTCACTCTCATCCATTTAACATCCATTTTTCTATTATGATACATTTCTTTTCATTATAGGCTAGGATATTTGGTGGGGAATTATTTCGGGATTTAATCCCCAGAAAATTTTAATTCTTTCACTGTGCTTGTCTATAATTTATTAACATAAAAAATTTGTTTATTAAAAATGCCAAACCAAAAGCTTTCCTCCAGATGTGAGTATGACCAAATGTTGGCTAATAATAATAATAATTCAGATAAAAATTCATGACATGATCGAACCATCTCCGATTCATTATCTCGTTTGCAAGATGGTTTTACGGAAAACAATATGAAGTTAAAATAATCGTTTTTAAAGTTATTTCAAGTTATTTAAATTCTAGTCACATAATGTCACAATCATACATTTAGTTAAATTTATAAATAATTTAGTTAAATCAACTAAAAGTTATAAACTGTTTTTTTTTTTTTTTAATAATAGTAATATTAAGTATTTCATACCAAAATATTGTTAATTTAATCAATATATTTAGTAAATATTTTTTATATATTAGTTATATTTCCATATCTCTTATAATTTGATATTTATATTTTGACAGCAAGTTACAATGGATTATGATTTATGTTTAATAAAGACTACCGTAGTACCATTTATTAATAGACCACATCAAACTCAATTGTATTATAATATATATTATGCATCTATACAATTGTATGTTACAGATGTTTTCTCGTTGTAAAGATATTATAAAGTGTGAAAGAGAGAAAAATGTGTTTTATAAAAAAAATTATTATTTAATACGGTTCAAAACTATTTAGAAGATTTTACGCAAATCGACATTTGAAACGTTTGCTTTTTTAAAATATAAAATTGAATTGCTGTCACACTCATTTCTGATCGCTCTGTATAATATCATATAGGTTTGTATATAGTTTAATAACACAAAGACCGCGAACTGCGAATAATAATATAATGTAGCAGTTATAATATCGCGAAAGGTGAAAAAAAACCGACCGCCGTTTTCTCCGCCCTGACGACGACGGTAGATCCCAAATATTTTATATTTTTTTAACCACTATATACCTACACCCGTGTATACGTTATATTGTTATTATTATTATTAGCCACTTACATCGACGAGACCCTATGATTAAAGTTGACTGAATTTACGGTTTTATTATTATTACATATTAGGTATATATTCTTCCCTTTTTTATATATAATATATATTATTATTATTGTTATTATTTATACCTAGGTTCTAGGTTGTGTTATATTTTTGCACTTTTTTGTTCGGGTAAACTCAAAGATGTACATTATATTTTATCACTCGTATAAATCTCTAATATATGTGGGTATAATGTGTATAAAATATAATATTACGTTGTGTTCGCAGCGGACCCAAGGTTAGGTATATTGGTAACAACCATCGCATTATAACCCGCAATTATAACGAGTACGCCGAGCACCAAGGTGTTCAGATTTCGTGTTTTTTTTTTTTTTTGTATATGTGACGTAAACATTTGTATTTATTATTTCATTAGTATTCCAAACTGGATGTCTAATAATATCGTAAACACATTTCCACCAATGTGGACCAAAAAGAACAGTTTCAGGATTTATGAAATAAAACGTTCAAGTTGTATCGTCGTAATATAATAATATATTCAGGCGTGTTTGTTTTTTTTCTTTTCGAATATTAATACTTAATTAAATATTCATTCACCCAAACAATAATCATTGTGTTGTTTGCAATATTATTTTCGGCACGAGCAAAAAAATAATATCTAGTTTATAAATCGTATAGGTATTATAATTTTGTTCGTATAAAGTATAATTACAATAATATAATATTATTTCCAAATAACACTGCAACGACAGTCGATAAATGTTTTCTGAACACCACGTGAATATTTCAACATTTATAATAATAATTAATATCTAATCACATTACATGATTTCTATTGTTTTTAACATTTGTCCATTTCACCGTCAAAATGATGGCGACCGTCAAAACGTAATTATGGTTTTAATGAAATATTGCCAGAAAACATATAAACTATAAACCATTAATACTTTCCAATTTGCGTGTTGTGTAATTAAATTGTTACAATTAATATTAAACAATATTTACGTTTAAACGTTTCACCGCGCTCATCGACTTAAATGCGTTATTATCGTTTATTATTATCGAGTATTGTAATAGTACAACTTTCCACCGCGACTACAGTATTGTATTAATTTTATATTTACCGTTCAATATAATATGTCTGATTAATAATTACAATTTCTAACAAGCTAACAAACTTTTAATAATGTAAAATCATAAAAGTTTTATTTGTTTCGATGCCCCGGAGCACAGTTATAATTTAATATAGGACGACTCGAGTTAGGTGTTGATTAACTTTTATATCATTTCTGCGCGGGATAAGTCATTTTTGTATTCGTTGCGAATAATGCAAAAGGCATTTAATGATGACGATTTTTTAAGAATCGGAAACGGAATTTATTTAATTGGTTATGTATAAATGTTAAAAATATCCAAACCAGAAACTTTATTTAACAATATAAAGACAATATTATACAAATACGTATAAGTAAGATGTGGATCATGTATTTAAATTAATAACATGACGTGTATTTTAAACCATATTTGACTTCTTATTATTTAAATTACCAACAGACTTATAACGATACTACCTAAAAATATATATTTGTTTACAATATAAACAATGGTGTGTTGTCATTGTTCTAATTTGTAGACTTTCGTCAATAACGATATGATTTCAATTTTCAAATAATATACCGAATAACCCATCAGGGGCATAACCTATTGCCGCCAAATTTGTACCTTTCCGTTTTTCACTGATATACTTTTCTCCCAAATTTATAAAGACGTCATTTTTTTTTTTTATATAAGAGGTACTAAATAAAAAAAAATATAAAATACAAAATGAAACAAATGAATAACATCGAACACGTCAATACGTCATATTGATATGAGATAATATATTATTTTACTTACGTCCTACGTGTCTATTTTATTTTATAGTTTCGCAAATAAACCTATCGATATATTATAATTGTGTGGAGGTAGAAAAATATACGTGTAAATTATCGAACATTGCACTGGACCAATGATAAAGCTCCTAGATACCTAAAGGTGGTAAGGATAAGATGGTAATAGTTATATTATATGAAATATAAAATATTTTGTTGGAAATTTTAAATAAAAAAGCAAAAATAAACTTAATCATATTGCATTTTTATTATGATCGACAATAAAATTGATTTTTCTTATATGGCAGAAAAGTAAATTAGCGGAAAACTGAGTGGTATGATTTTAAAATATCATTAAATTAGTTGATAATATTATTATTAAAAACAAAAATTTTATAGGTATCTATAATAATTTTAATAAAAAAATTGCTATTGTTAAGGGGAATGCTTACCCGAGATTGAATAGACCTAAAAGCGGGAAAAAATTGTGAGACTTTGAGAAGTCCTATTTTAATTCTGAAAAAAGTATTAACTTAGTCGATTTATCTACTAGGGATCGATCGAAGCGATTTTATATAACGTTTTTTAACACCCATGGAAATAAATATGAAAAAATTATATTGTAATTATTAATAATTTTAAAGTTTTTAATATTAAAAAAATCGATCGATCTCTTATAGTGAATTTAAGAAATTTAAATATGTAAACAGAATCAAAATCCGACTTTCCAAATTGTCACAATTGTATTTTACATAATATGATCTATGACCATTTTACATAATATAATACGTAATGCTTTTGTCTATGGGGTTTGTGGCGCGCTCTACGCACGAAATAATTCACATTAGTTTAGTGCTGCTATCAACCGGTACCTTTATACTTGGAAAGCTAGATGTTTATATTTCCCATAGATAGCGCTTTATATCCACCTAATGTTTTAGATTTCAAACAATATTATAATGACAATTTTTATTTTTTTATACTCTTTTTTTATAACTTAATTATTTATTAAATTTATTATTTTAAATTATATTTATCTAAAGTAATATCTACCCTATGCGATACGTATTTTACAATTATTATTATAAAAAACGGCATAAAGAAAACATAATTATAAATATGTTATATTCTTTTTATCTATTTTCTTAACGAAAGATTGCCATTATAAACAGATATTTTAAACCATATTTTTTAATGGTAGGTACTTTTTAGTAACTTATTGTTTTAACGATATTTCATCAAAATATTAATAATGAAATAATATTATCATCCAAATATTAACATAATGGTGTAGCTATCATTTACAATACACATCAATTTGTATTATTATTTGATAGCAATATAATATAACAAATTATAATAATATTACTTTCTAGGATCTAAGACTTTCAAACTACAATATATTACCACAGTATCACATATTTTATAAATCATTAGTATATTCTACATTAAATTATGGCTCATCTTTTTTAAACTTTCTACCGTCTATTAGTGATTTATTAGATCCAGAAAATCAAATAAATCAATTTTATGAAAATTTTTCGAGAAATATTTTTTATATTAAAATATCTTTTTAAAATTTAAACTGCTGTATCATATAACACGACTTTATCTTGATATATGTATAACAATATAATTAACATAATTTAGAGATTATATTTTATTTTAGGAGATAAAATAAACCAACCTATAACTGTAGCATGTATAATATGAATCATTATATTACATATTATAACAATTAAATGTTCAAAAATGTTCAATATTTGTAATATTATTTTATATGTTTACAATGGGTAAATAATATTATACCAGATAAATATTTTGGTTTTATTTCATTGGTATATATAGTATTATTAAAAATCTGAAATTACAACAACAAATCGACTGATTATTATTAATAACAATGAATAATAATAATAATAATTAACAATTCAACTTAAATTTTTAAAATATAAATTTACTCATCAAATGATGTTATTTTTGTTTATAAACGTTTATAGTTGCTGTAGAAAAAAATGTATACATCATATATAACCTAAATACTATTGTATTTTGTTGAATATAATAAATCAATCAATAATTTAAAACAATAAATACGCCTTTTGTACTTTGTAGTAGTAAAGTAAACACAATTTTACTAACGTTTAGCAATGCACTTTACATGCAGTAAGTTTCTGCAATAAAATATTGATCTATATATTATGATAAATGACTATATAAGTGCAATAATTCGCAAATAATTTTATTATTAATTATTATTATAGTATCTCAATTTTCGTGATACAATGTGATAAGCTAACTATGCTTTCCGTTCCAAACATCGCCTACAATATGATCACATGTTTTTTTCCTTTTTTTATATTTGATATTTGTTTAGATAACGGAAAATCAGGTATGGTTTATAAGTCCAACCGGAATTATTTTTATTACGTTTATAAATGAAACAATTTATTATAAATTAACATTATTGTAAAATCATTAAAAGCTCATTTTAGTTATTAAAACGCACATGGTAAAAATGTCGATGCGATTCAATAAAAGAGTAAATATTATTTGATTCATTTAAAGTCTTATCGTTTTTAATAATCGATTGAACGATATAGGTAGGTACTATAACACCGTCTATATATATATTATATGCTTTACATTTTACAAATATAATTTCCTCCGCGTGATATTATGAGTTGAGTAAAAGTAATATATCGTTGTCTGCGCAGAACCGTATAATGTACCTACAATAATATAAATTGTACGTAAATAATAATTGACATATAGTCAAAATGACTATATATATTATATTACGAAGAATAAAACGTTTTATCGGCTGATATATCAACGGTCGATTAAGTGAGTATTGTGCTGCCACAATTGCCGACACACGTATATAATAATATCTCACACGCACGTAATAATATTGTATTAGGATATCATATTAAAAACTTGCGGCATAATCATATTATATAGCTTTCTACTTAGACTTTGCGTGTAAAAGCAGAATATTTATATAAGTCTCGCGTTAGAAAATGATGTCTTACTTGGACATGTATAATATTTCCACGCTGCTTTTTCTGTCCACGACTCCGTCACACGCAATTATCAACTAGGTATATGTCGAATGATTATATTTATATTTGCAATTTTTAACGTTATTAAAATTTAATTATATTTTCGTTTAGAAATTTCCGTTACAGAAAATTTTAAATTAAATCATCATTATTATGTTGCGCTCAAACACTTTACAAGGGGTGGCGCGGTGTGAATATTTTATAAAAGTAATTTTGTGTAATTAGTATATTAAAATATAAAATAATTGTTAACTTATTTTATATAATATGTAACTCTTGGGAGACGTGAGAAAATGTTTCTGTTTTTAGGGAGGTTGGTGATAATATAATGACGATATAATAGTATCGGACGGTAAACAATAAATGAGATAACCTAACCATTGCAATAATTAAAAAATATAATAATTGTTTTGTTGGAAATATTTTAATTCTTTGGACGATCCATAATAATTATTATTGTAATGTTGAGGGGAAAATAATAATTATAATAAATAGTTTGGTGTACGACAAAAAATGATAAATCCAACAGGTAATTCATATACTCGTATATTATACAATATCTAATATCGATTCGTTTTAAATTAACATTTAATATGTATTTCGTTTAAATTAGAATAGATGGAATAGGAATGATATGAAGGTATCTGGTGTGAGTGAATGAGAGGTAAAAGAGATCGCGATCTGTTTATAAAAGTGTGTAGAATAGTAAGACTAGGGTGACCGACCCCAACTCGTTAAGTAAAAAATGAGTAAAAAACATCACGTATTATGGTCGATGATGTTGGAAAGGGTTGTGTGCAGAGTAATTTCATCTATACAATTTTATGCGCAATCAATATTCAAATTTGCATTATGCAGTAAACAATAATTATGACACTTTTTGTACAAACTGTATGACGCTATAGTTACAAAATAATATTTAATATTAAGCACTGTAATATACATAAAAATTGCAGCCAGCTATACCTGTGCAACAGTATGCAAAATGCTATAAAAATCGCGTAAAAAATTAAGTATTTAAGAATATATAAAAATTCACGTGGCGGCGCTATGATTTATACCCGACAGTGTAATAATAATAATAAAGAACGGAAAAAATAATAAAAACGATCTCAAAGATATTTTCGCGCGCAGCTCTTATAATATTTTATAATTACCTCCGCATTATTGTGCTCGGCGTGACGCCACTATATAGTATACAGGATGATCAAAACTTCGTGTTATACAAAAATAATGGTAATACACTCAATTAAGTATGTTTTCATTGTTATCTCCATTATTTTTTTAATACGATATTTCGATCATACTGTATATTATAATACACAATGTCAGCAGTAGCGTTTTTTAACACGTGGCTACTGTAAATTTGCATGATATATATTATAATACGCACAGTTGTAAAACGTGCTTGCACGACAAAAGTCGATAAATTAAAAAAATAATACTTTGATTTATTATTATACTTTTATTTTTGTGTGCAAATAAAACATTTATATTTACTCGTAAAGTCCTATATATATAATATAAATAACATATTATACAGGATGATCATAATATTGTGTTTACGAAACTAATGGAGATAAAATTGAAAATTTGTATGGAATTTCCAACATTTTTGTAACGGAAAAATCTAATCGCTCTGTATATTACAATATATTATTACGTCTTTTCTATACGACATTATTATGGCATGGATATATTTTATACGCTTATAGTAATATTTTATCATTTTTACATCTTATCTCCAATCACTCTGTATACAATATACATTATGTAACATGGAGGAAAGTTCATCCGAACTACCCGAACTATATAATATTCTGCACAGATTGTACGCATATCATGATTATATCCATTGGCAATGGCGGTTCTAGCGTATGGACAAAGTGATGGGCAGCTGCCCATATCAAAAATTCTTATTTAAAAATGTAAAATTACTCTGAATTACTTTTTTGACATTTAAAATAAAATATATTTATATAAATAGAATTGTACTTAATTAGTTCAATACTAAGGATTACTCTAATTTTTTATATTTAAAATTTTTATTACCTACCTATTATAATTAATATAAAGATTTTAATCTACATACTATAATGTAATTAATATTTAAGGTATTTATGATAGCTATAAGCATAAATATTTTATTAAAAAAAATTTTGCTGGGAATGGGTCGAAATGAGGAATATTATTTGCAATTAGAACCTAATTATAAATCTACTGTTGCCCATACGAAAATGTAGTCCTAGAACCGCGCTTGCCTATTGGCCATTTTATAGTATAACTTAACTTTAATATTGTAGTCCAACACATTATTAGGATTTAGGATGATTAGGAAATATTTTCATATATGATCAATGATCTTTATCACAGATCAAAACTCATTTTTCATTTTTCAACTTTCAAATATCAATTTTCGTATACTTACTGAATATTATCAAATATTTGAATTTTTGAATTTGAGATATTTCAATAATGTCCCAGAGATATTTGGTAATTTCCGCCCAACAATCTAACATACCAAATAATTTAACGGTAATATTGCTATAATATATATGCATCATAGTGTTTATATATTTTATAGTATATAATATAATACATAGTTTTCTATATAATCGTTATTTTTACTTATTTTTTAATAATGTTTGTGTAGTTTACGTATAAAGTGACCAAATAAAAACGTTAACGACCGTTTTCAATGGTTTCGACGACGACGGTCATCAAAATGCGTGTGCGGTAAATTGTTATTTGATTATACCTACTCGGTGGACACTGCAAGTACTTATACCTATATAAAAATAGTTTGTTGTATTCACGTTAGTAATCATAATATTATTTTTGAACCACAGTTGATATAAAAAAAAAATATACGTATAACTAAAGATTGACAACCACGTTACCAATAAACGTACATTGTATATATACCTACTATATAGGCACAATATTATGCAAATGTTGTATTTGAACGCTTTCTCTGTCTTATTATATATTAAGATTTGCATATTATTAAGCTGTACAAATAATAAACACACATAATAATATCACATCATTATAAATACGTGCAATTTTATATTTGAAAAGGATAAGAATCATATTAAAATTGTACGAATTTCGGCGATCTACCGGTTAGAGAAAGCATATAATTTGAAAATTCAATATCAATTAATAAATTATTTAATATTATTAAAAAATACATCATTAATATATTATTTTAAATATAATCGAGAACAATATTTAAATAATACCGATATTTTTTTCGTATAAAATAACGTAATATAATATTGCGTTAAAGTAATTTTATTCTACTGTTGAAAATCTATATTTTACACTATTTCCCAAGAAAAATTTAAACATAATGTATTTTATAATATTATTATCGTCGACAAAGTTATCCAATTATACAAATCTATTTATTAATTAACAACTCTATTTATGCGTATACGCGTTAACGCATTGCCACCGAATAGATCACACGCTATTGTTATACTTTTTTACCATTGACACATTTAAGATTTTTTTTTTTTAAGAGCGAATGAATTAATTTAAGTACTTATATGGACATCGAAATGATAAAAAGTATGATCTATACATAGTGATGCCCAAGTTAAAAATTATTTGTCTGGTAAAAATTACCGACATCACCCACTTTGTTCATATACAATTTGAGATTTATGCTGAATAAAACACTGCTATAGTGGCTATTTTTTCTGATTTTCCACAGTATACTTTTTCCATGGTGGTACCTATTGGGGTAACGATGGAGAAATTTCCCCACTCATGGCTCGTATACTATTATGTGTGAAATATGCATTGTTAATGTGGATAAGAATTCAAAATTATAAAAGATGGGAAATTAAATTTCTTAACCCTCCCACAAAAGAAAAGCCTAAATACGCAACTATAATTTTTTTTATATTTTTATTAATTTACAATTAATTTCCATATTATATTGTATCTTACATGCATATGTTATATTAATAAAAAAAATGTTATTTTTGATTCATGTTTTAGTATATTGTTTTCATCTTTTTAAGCATTAGGAAAACCGAAAAATACTTTGAAGATATCTTTGCTTAGTAGCTTTTGGATGTACCTAAAATACATTTTAAATATATTACAATTGCTATACTTACATGAGTATAGACTTTTGCGCTACTGTCTATATAAAAATTAACACTTGATACTTGTTTTGTATTAAACGTTTTATATTCCATCGTATTTTCTCTCCTTCATTGCTAATACGCCTTTGACATTATAGCTAAAAATTAAACAGTAATATTATTAATTTTTCACTTTAAAACGGTGCGTGGGCAGCGGTTAATGTATATTATAAACGATTATATTATGTTTATTAAACGAGTATAGGTATACGTCGTCGAAAATAATTATCATTTGAATATCGAATAGTTAAACGACGAAGATATTATTTTCGAATAAGATTATTATTATTATACGAGATGAATATAAAAAAAAAAAATAGTAATTTTGACAGTAAAAAAATTGTTGTTTTTTAATTAAAAAACAATATTTTTTTTTACTTAAGCCTGTTATATAATATAACTAACGTATCGGAAACGACGCGCACACACGCTCAAAACGATATGAAATCACTGTGGCGCGGTTAACCTTTCTATAAAAGAAATACATTTCATCCGAATGTGCGACCGTCATTATTGTTATTATCTATTTATAATTTATATGGTTTGCACGCGTACGTAAATCACTGCAATGATTATAATCGTCGACCGCGCAGACGTATCGCGTTGCATTATGATAATAACATAATATATTATTGAAATGTGCACGTATGATAAATATTAACAAAATCGCATTGGTCCATCGACAGCCACTACAATAGCGAGAGATCAAAATAATACGCGTATTATGCGCCTTCGACGACGCCAGTATATATTTTAATAAGTGTACCTATACATATATGCGTATTGAATACCTACGTTTGTATACGATATATTATAAGTGCATAATAATATATTATGTGGTGTGTAATATTATTGTTGCGATATTCGATGAGGACAAATCGGATCTTTTGTCGCGGAATCGATAAAAGAAGTACCTTATATTGTGTATTATTATTATTTAAAAAATGGGACAAGGAAAATACGAACGTTATAATGTAAGACTAGCTGTTGTGGTGGTAGCGGTGGCAACCTAGTTTCGGCTTTCCGTGAGGTCATAACATGTACGTACAATATTTATATACGAGTACATGATACTCGCGTCTCCGCGATGTTCATTTTGACAACCACTGAACGACGGCGGCAACAGGTGAGCATACACACATCTTGTCTCTCTTACTCTCTCTCTCTCTCTCTCTCTCTCTCTCTCTCACTGAAACGTTAAAAAAAATTCATACCTATATACATGTATATAATATGCACAATAATAATATAATATCTGTGTATACTTATACGAAGTGCGCGCGTTCTTGTGGTTCCGGCGCCCGGGGTGGAGGAAGAGAACGTTTTTGTGTGTGCGCGTGCGCGCGCGCGCTCGTACGTCGCCTACGACACGGCGTACGAAAACCTGTTGGATGCTGTTTGACCTGGACCCGGGCAAACATCGATTGTTGGCATACAATACAACAATATGATAGTACGTGTATGCTATCGTACGCGTGCTGCGGGCAAAAATCGACGCCGATCATCGATATTCCACGACGCGTGGTGTAACAATAATATATATCGATATCGTCGGACGTACGGAGACAGGTAAAACCGCTTCAGGGCCAAACCGTACACATAGCTCCGAGCCTTCCGCCGGTAACCACTCTAGTTATTTTTTTTATTTGTATTATTTTTTTTTATTTTTTTTATCGTTCTTTCATATCATAAACACCATAGTCGTTGTCTGTTGATTTTCGTGTTCGATCACGCGCGTCGGAAACTACCCTCCTCCGTGGGCGCCGTCGACGCATCTTACCATATACCCGGTATTATATACCTGTTGTTCCGGTACATTATTACATACACTACGTAATACTACCCCGAGGGCGATAGCCACGTGACCGAAATATGTGACGTCATACCTGACGGTGTTTAACATGAACATCAAAGATATATTGGTCATGGACGGCGATGGCGGCGACGACAATTCGATGGACAATTGCGGCAGCAGCACCAGAACTAGAATCATCGGTAACAACAACAACAACAATAACAACAACAACATCGCTAACAATAACAACAATAGCGTAAAACGATCAAAAAGAGAAGACAGCACCGACGGCGACGGTGTGCCACTATCTCCGCTCCAGCTGCAACAGCACCATAACGAAGACGATTACTTGCGGCACCGGAGCCGAAACCCACTGGACGAACCCGAAGACGAAAATCTAAGACAGTCATCCGGCGGCGACGACGACGAGGTACGTTCCATCCCTTTTGGCTTCTACTGATATCAGCCATAATGTTACGTGATAAACTGATATCGCACGGCAACCCTTCGGGTTTGTCGAGGGATTCCAGAGTCCCTTCCGCATTGCCATTTTTCATCCGTCGTAATGACAGAGTTTTCTCATTGAAATCGATTGCATTTTTGAATAGTAAAGCGTATAATATTACTACAGTACTATATATTATTGTAATATATTAATAATACAAACGGACGAGTACAAGGTCGAATTTCGATGTGTTTTGTTTTTTTTTTTTTTTTGTTTCGTTTTATATTTCCGCATCGGGAATAGTTCCTCGATTGCGTGTTTTCGTTGTCGACGACACTCATCGTCAATCGAAACGAAATTGCATTCCGTCTTTTTAACGCACGTGAACCGGTGAAAGGTTAGGTAGGTTGCGCACAAGATCGCCACCGTTCTCGTCGTAGTTATTATAAGCTGCATCGTTGCTACTTGCGAGAAGAGACCCATAAATTATCATTTTCTTAACATTGACTCTCATAGAAACTAGTATGTCGTTTATATATAGATACGTTTATTTATTTCGCTATTTTTATTTTTAGAAATTTACATTTACAACGGATACACACATATCCGTAACATTATTTAATTATGCATCCAGATCAATTCGTACCATCTGGTGTGAAACTACGGAAAAACAATATTATTCAAATTAGGAATCTGCTGCAGCGTTATTGCGATTGTAAAATAAAAATTAAACGTCTCTGCTATAATTATATTCTAATTTATCGTACATATGAACACATTATACATGTATATGATAGTTTCGAAGTAAAACACTCGCGTGTGAATGCGTTTTGTTATATTATTATAATGACTCGGAGACTTTAACCGCATATGTGCGATGATTTTACGTATTTTTCAAAACGTCCGTTTTATAATTTTATATCCTTGTACACCGAGTAATCGTCGTATTATAGATGTAAACCAGTTCTTTCATAAATGAATGATAATCGTTTGCGATGTTTTGTTTTTTTAGAAAAAAACACGACAGAGATTAAACGTCTCAATCTAGCGGTTATACACGAATAATTATAATTTAAATTATTTTTATTGATAGCTATAACACGTTGTTATATAGATAAATATCTATCCGTCGAACAACACCCGTAATAACGTTATATGGAAACAAAATCTTATTATATACGAGAATACTAGAATACGTGCGAAATTTAATTAAAATAATAAATGACTGCAGACGACCGTCGTCGTCGAATTAGAATAACGTAAATAATGATATTGTTTACTATGCGTACCTACATAATATAACGTATAGGTGGGTTTGCGATGATTATTTCGTTTTCAGAAAATATTAAACGTGCAGAAAGATATAGTAACGATTGCAATATACTTTGAGGTCGTAGTTCACAAGTCACAGCAGTGACCGTTATTTCAATTATTATTATCGAATTTTCTGTGTTTTCAGTTTTCATGCGTACTTTTGTATAATATAATTTATGCATATACAGCAGACAGTGCAGTGTTATTGTAATATTATTGTCGAGAAGCGAAAAACGCACACACACAAAAAAAAAAAAAAAAAAAATCACTATAATAAGAAGATAAAATATTTCTACAGTGTATTTTTTTTAATTGACAATTTAGGTCCTTCGAGTCTCCGCCCTTGTAGAAAGTCTGTCTCGTTAGGTTGTTGGCGCAAATATTCATCTGACAACGTCGATTTTGCCGTCCGACCATTAAATCGACTTGTGTGCGTGTATGTATGTATATTTATATATAGGTACTTATATGCGAACGTGTGCATGTGGGGAAAGTTTCTGTTTTAAAATTCAGCGCCATTTATCAATACGACATCGTCGAGTGAGTATCAATGACCGTTCTGCGATCGTAACGGCAACTGTCAAGGTCTCTGGAGATAATATATTGGGTAAAATCCTACGTAACTTACATATAATATACTCCAATGTGCGTTAGCAGCGAATCCATATTTAGATCGTCGAAATACCACCAACTATTATTTAGTTCTTTATTAGGAAATCATTTCTGATTGTTGTTATTTTTCGTCATTTACTCGAAAATTTTATATCATCCATACACAGAGTTATTTAAAAAATAAACAGGTACACCAACCCCACGTATACGGCGAAAAACATCAAATTATAGATAACACTAAAATCAATATAACACTGTATGAACAGTTGGAAATTATAATAATAGGTTGTATTTTATTGTTCATCATTATTTATTATCACAGTAAAAGTACATCTTATTATAATACAGTGAACGATGTCAGAGGATAATTCTCTGTTGTAAAATGATTTCCGTTGTATTCAATATCGTACAATATGTTTGTTTTTTTCTGACAGTGCCAACAAACGTTTCGGCATATGCAGGTAAACTAGATAGGAGATTCGTTAACTGGAATAATTGCGTAATATAATATAGAATTTAAGTAGTTTCTTTCACTTATTTTTGAGTAATGTTGTAAATCTAATTCCAGACGGATCTAAATTATATGTCCAAAATCAAGGAAACAAGGCACTCTATGATTTACCTGTATTGTTATCATATATAGTAAAATGTGCTTTGCGAGAAAATAAAATTCATTTATTTTGTACATTTTGAAAAGTATCTACAAATATAAGATATTTTTAACATTTAATAAATTTAAATAATAATTTTGTAAAACGATTTATTCCAGATTAATATATTAATCGAATTCATATAAAAAATACTTAAAATCTATATTATCCAAAGAGTGATTAGATTTTATTAATTGGTGTTACAAAAATAACTGTACGTTCTCCCAATTTTGTAATTACCTATTTTGTAACCAGAATTTCTTATCACTCTGTATATTTATTTGTTTTTCTTAATCTATCATAATTGCTAATTCATATACTATTATTCCTATCCACTTTGTGATTATCATGACGATAAATAATCTTTATGAACTTATCATCACAGCTTTAAATAATAATAATAGTAACAAGTTTTATATTGTGCATTTATATTATAGAATATTCTGAAAAAAAAAAATTTTAATATTCGTAAGAACAAAAATAACGTACTCAAACATCCCATAATATTGTCTAGGTATACCATATACCAAACCTAACCTAACCTACCCAAATAATATGACTTATAGGTAAGTACCTAGGTTTAGGTATATTCGATAAAATCGTACTCGTTATGATATTATCCAGCGTGCCATATTGAATGACACAGTGTTTTCATGCGCCGCGAGCTAATTATATTTTATACGGGTCCCAAACATTTCGCGGGACTTCTTTAACTCGTCCATTTACGGTGTAATTACGCCTGAGAGAGCATACGTTTTTCAGTTGCTTTTAATCGGTCGGTTTTATTCGTATTCGAATCAATTGCCGTGTGCGTAACATTATATTATTGTGCGCTCACATTTATATTCCCACATCCATCCACAGGTGACCCTTTTACCGCGAAATCGTTGATCCGAGCACAGATGATTATTATTATTATCATCGTTATGACCTTTTTTGTGCGGCCGACGACGCCGCGGTCTGAAAAACGCATCTCCATCGTGACGATTTCCAGTCCGCGTCGCCGGTGCTTGAGACCCGCTACGACGAAACGTTGCATTACAATATGTAGCGCAACGTTCCGCGACCGATGTGCGTATAGGTATAAGATATATAATATAATATATTATTCAATGTTGAGAAGACGGGTAACGCCACGTCGAGTACGACAATTATATACGGACATTCCAGGAAAAGAGCATTGTGGGAGTAAATATTATGTGGTATTTAGAAAGCGTCTGACAATACGCGCACGCAGCCATATTGGCGGAAAACCGAAAACGAAACGCAGAGTTATGCAAATAACAAAATATTATGCGTGTCCGATCTGACACGACGCCCAATCCAAATTAGACCAATCTAATCGTTTGGAAAATCGAAAATAAACTAAAATGGAAGGAAAAACAGACCAATGTTGTACATTTTACCTACTTATCGCGTCGGTCGAACAGTGAATGACATCATGTGCGTTCTCAACTACTTTTCGGATTTATAGACGAAAATTTTAACGTTGTCTCATGGAAATGTAACAGTTACCTGTTACCAATCATAATAATAATGTGTGAATTTGATTTTGTTATTGTTAAAATGAGGAATAATATTAGAAATTCCAGCGGCGTCTGGGAGACATCTGAGATTTCAAGGGGTGTGTGATTTTGTATATCTGGATATTAATTTGGTATATAATTTCATGTTTAAAACACAAACTGTATCTGCGGTACAAATAACACGACTATATATCATTGTATATAGATAATATGACAACTATAATTATTCTGAATCATTTGATGGGTTATTAGGAGATTTATCACTTACATCTGGAAAATTATAACTTTACCACGTCACTGATTGGAATCGACTTGCGTAAAACGGAATTTTTTCAAAAGCGTCGCGTATATAGTTTGTCAGCAAAGCGGGAAACAAAAAACAAAATATTCGTGTATAAAATAGAACGAGGATAACATAACAATATAATAATATTATTATTAAATATTATTTTACGTCCGTCCGGAACTAGGAAGTAACCAGATGATTTCGTCTGATGATTTTGAGACTTGTGTGCAATTGAAGATGTAACGGTAACCCGATATATGGTTTGGTAAAATGAAATTCCGAGAAAACAGTTACCGCGTGGAATTCGAAATCTGTACAATTTCATTTTATTATTTTTTTCGTCAACCGTTCGTCCCATTTTCGGCTCTCTTTGAAAAACAACCCGTCTACTGCAAACTACAATTTTTTCACTTCAATTTCGTGTGTCTCGATTAGGGGGAAACGGCAATTGGAATCTTTGGCGTCTGTCTCGGATGATGTGAGGCAAACGTGGAAATCCAAAAGTACAATGTTGCAGTACAGAATCCAAAGAATGCGTAAAACATTAAACAACGATATTAACCGATTGTTACCGTGGTATAGTAATGGCTACTTGTTTCGCCACCGTGCACCGCTCGCGAGTACTGGTTTTCTGGATATTTACATTTGTTTACCATTATTATCAGTGTGAACTTCTGTGTGCAGAGTCATTAAACCAGTATTAGCCTATTATTATATTACATTTCTTCTACTTACTGCGATATCGTTTCGTAAGTTTTTACAAAACCCATCTTTTAACGATAACTATTCGATATTACCTGTACACAGTAAGTTTCGTGACCAGCACTCTAAATGGGTTTAAATAGTAATAGAAACAAGATAGATTTTTAAACTTAATTTTTTTTTTATCTCATGTCACAACAAGAAAACATAATTTAATATTTAATTAATAATTATTATTATCAGGACATATTGTTTAAAGTATTTTATAGTACTTATACGTATTACATTGCATGTTTTATAACTTATAACTTACATATACTCATAATGTAACTAAATGTAATTTCATGTCGTAAGTTGTGTGTTTAAGTCCCGAGGCGTTATGTTCTTAATTACGCGAAATTTCTAGATATTTAAAAATTATTATTGCTTAGTCAGAACTTCAAAATCATATATTATTCATCAATCCTCTGTTATCTCTACTTGTCTGTCATGTATATTATACATTTCGTTCAATGTGTAAGGTACAGCACATAAGTTATAAATATGCATAAGTGTAATGATATAGTTAATCGATTCCGTATCCGACACCAGACAAAAAATTATAATAATTTAGTTTAGTTTTCAGATAAAAAAAATTAATATAAACATACACGAGCCGCATACACTCGTTGGGATTGTAGCCACTGTCGTCCGCGCGCAATTATTATTCAAATTTATTAAATACCGGTTTCCATATAATTATCATATTATGATGGAATGTGAACCAGATTTTTGCTTTAAATATTAAAATTTAGTTCAGATTTTAACGTGCGCGCGTTATGTATATTGTATATCTTATGAACGATTATTATGATTATTATTAATTTTTTCGTCGATTTCTCTAAAAAAGGACTACCGGCAAATACGCATTTTTTTCATCTCTGTTTTCATTTCGTTGTTCTCTCTCACTCTCTCTCTCTCTCTCTCGCTGAATCCTGACTCCGGTGACCCCGATCGAGGATACCACCTGTATATATAATATAAACGTATACGCTTCGGGGGCCTGGCCTCTGGGTTCGCCTTAGGACAACATTCCAGACCACTCCGTACACACACACACACCAGTTTTACTATTTACAACACACACATTATAATATGCGTTTTTTTATATATGAGTTTTTATAACCGGCTCGAAAAAATATACCCGCCCACCATACCCGCGTCCAGCCGACAAAGCCGCAACATCACGTCGACCATATAGGCGCGCGCGCGCTCGTCGCGATCGAGTACCGTCGGTTTTCGGCTATAATACGAACCTTAGATCGATATAATCATCGCGATGATCGACGAATTTTGACCTTATCCCACCGCCATGGCTATATAGCAACCGCATCATGCCATCGACGACGTATAATATATCGTGATAATATTAGATATTAATAATATTACACTGGATAATCTATTCCGAAAACCCCGCGCACGCGTATTTTTCGCATATTATAATATGGGTAAAGATGCGATAACTCGTAGTATTTTTTTGTAATTTAAACCGCAGACCGTATTTCGTTATAACTATTATACTATGACTATACACTCGTTTCTAATCAATATTATAATGTAGGTGTGTGTTATTATTTATTCATGGTTATCTATGTATATATATATAGTCCAGCGGTGTTAATAACGCGCGTAAGTCGGACAGGTAGTATAAAAATAAATGGTGGTAGTGCGTATAACAATAAAGTTTAAGATTATGTTTTTTAATTAAATTCAATCAGATAACAATAGTGAATCTGAACGAACTGACTTTCCATTAAAATGTACACGTCAAAAAAGAATCGTTTCTGTGTATATATTATATTGTAATAATATTATATTATGCGCGATTAATTTTCTTATAGATCATTTGGTCGGAAAAGAAATATTAATTAATTCACTACCGTGTAGAAAACAAAAACCGTTTCTAATTTTGTAACTGTAACGATTCGAGGACGTTGTCATTCGTTTTGATGATACGATTATTACTTCAAGAATTTGTCTAACGTGATTTCTGATAGTAGATATGAAAATTTGGTATAGAAAATTAAGTATTTAATAATAATATAATAATCGTAAACATTTGTTATCGATATCCACGGCGTATGGCTAATATAATATACAATTAATTATAACTGATAATCATTATATAATATATTATATTCGTTATTACGGACGAAAAGTGGTTTTCCGATTACGAAATTTTTTCCAACCCAATGAAATCGACCAGTAGCCAATGATGATGGTGTTATAATATTATTGCCATAATACATACATGTACGTAACTAGCAATTAATACTGAATAGTAATTTTTATGATCATATACCCAGGTTGTGTCTGTTGGTTAGATAAGAGAATGTTTGGTTTGAACTTTTGGCATTGCAATATTAAGTTACCTTTAAGTTTTCGTCAGCTGATGTACAATTTTTAATTAAACAGAATTTTTTGTCATGCAAATTTATTAAACTAAAATTAAACATTAAAATTAATTTTCATGTTCACTTTGCAGGGATTTATTTTAATATTTAACGAAATTAACTAGCTCGCCTTTGATATTATAACGTTATGTAAATTTCAATTTTTTCGTCCGCAAACCGAACCAGAGCCACCGCGGTGTAACCTTTGATGGTTTTTGGTGACGGTCGGGTAACACGCGATATTCTAATATAATATTATGTAGTCTCTGCTTTTGTCGTCCATCTATTTATAACGTACTATTGATCCATAATGATATTTTTCACATTATGGCCGCCCTCACAATATACACACACACAAGCACACGCTTAGGCATTATTATTATATTATTTATAATACGTTTCATATGCGGAGGGGGGGGGCGGGGGACCATTGTTTCAATATAATATTATAGATATTTTTCGTGTTGCACAGGAGCCCGCTCGCGATTCAGACCCCATTGTATATTATATATTACTCCGCCGCCGAAGCCGTTGTTATTATAATAATAATAATAATAATTATTATTCCTTAGGCCGCCGCTGCATAGACGTGTCATATTATTACACTCAATTTTATATAGTGGCGACGGCAACGGTGTTTGTTTTTTTATATTTTTTATTTCGATCGCGTTTTGTGCTATCTATGTCGCGTCGTCGTCGTCGTCGTCGTCCAAATCGAATTTTTACTACCTCCGGCACGCGCAATCAGCTTTATTATTTGTTAAAAAAAAAAAAATTGTCTCCCTCTCTCTCTCTCTCTCTCTCTCTGTCCCTCCTTTTCTTCGTCAAATATTATTGTTATTATATTTTTATTATTATTATTACGATCGCGTCGCCGTCATTGTTTTTACACCGCGGGATAGCTGCTACCGTTTCTTTAATCCGCTAATTAACATCGGGCGCCATTTGACGCGATGGCGGCGGTGGCGAAACGCGCGCGAGCCCGCGAGAGAGTGTAATGATCCGCGTCCGACGCCGACGCCGCCGCCGAACGACGAAAAAAAAATAACCGCGCGCACCACAGGTCGAAAATAACCAAATATAATAATAATAATAATAATAATAATAATAATAAAAACGACAGATATTATTATTGTGATATACCTATACCGAAGGCGTTGACCAGACACGGTGTGGCAGCGTGTCGTTGTGATGGTTTTTTAAAAAAATTTTTTTTTTACATGAATAGATTAAAAAAAAAAAAAATTAATAATAATAAAAGAAAAATACTACACAAGCTCTGTCTGTCTGCACAGCGGTGAGGTTGTAGCGTGCATAATAATAATAATAATAATATAGGATAATACAGGATGTGAATGTCTCGCAGACGATTTATCCGTCGTAATATTTTGTTGGTTTTTTCATATTTCGATAAATAATCGATAAACTTGTATACGAGTGACGTTTTTTATATCATATTATTCATATTAAAACGAATAATAATTATTATAATCAAACATTTCCTAGCGAAAAGTACTGATTTACTGATTTACTATTTTATAGAATACAACTTATAGATTTAACACTGTTTATTAAATGAAAATGGAACATTTTTGTGATTCTTTATAAAAAGTTATGTAACAATGAAGTCATAGAAGTTTTCATTTTTTTACCAGATTATAAATAAACACAAGTTTATTGTAATAACCTCTGGATATTTTGAATTATCGATTTTTCTTTATTTTCATCAAAATTACTAGGTACCGACTTTTATAAATTGTTTTCAGTCTTCTTAAGAGTACTTATACTAGAGTAACTTATCTATAATAATTTAAGAGAAATGTGTTTATCAAATTAGTATATACTGCTATTATTATATTTTCAGTAAATTAAAATAATTTTAACAAATCAACTACATCTTAATAACATTTTTAAGGTACCAACGTTTTCTTTTCTTTATAGTTATTATTTTTAATCTTATACCTACAAACAATTATTTAAAAGCCTTTTGGAAATGTGAAAATCCTCGCCGGACACCCTGTATGCAGTATATTATTATAAAGCACGTCCTCATATATAATAATAATATATATATGATTCTTATCGAAAATTCTTCACGTTTAACCCCAAGACAGCGGCATGCAACGACTGGCTTAGACTACGCGATTTTTTTTTTACTATATTTTATAAACAGGTATACATATTACGCTCTTCGTGCAAACAGTACAAAATATAATACCACAAAAAAAAATTTATATACTTATAATAAAAGCTGTACAGATGGTACTGCATATCAAATGCAATATTATTATTTATTTTTAAAAAATGAAGTCAATAAAAATGAAAACATCATCAGTAGAATAATTTTAATTATTTAAAATTTAGTATTTTATCATAATAAGTATAATATGAAAATACTTTTGAGATATACTGTATTCAATATCAATATCAGGTCGATAAATAGTCAGTATTTTTGTCAAAAATATATTATGCTTATCAATTAAATATGTCTGCAAAAAACAACCTAATCAAAATGTTCATTGCCAATACACTGATCATCATTTCAGCTGCATAATTTGTTGAAGAACAAACATTTATTTTCAACACTACCACTAATATCAGAAATTTTTTAACGGTAATACTAACATAAAGTTATTACATTCGTAGTTATTTAGCAGGAGTGTGCAATAAAAATGAAGTTTTAATAGTAAAGCATATATCTATTTAATTGGATAAAATATTTTGTTCATTAATATAAATTATTTTATACATTAAATTAATTTTTAAATAATGTTTGTATTATTCAAATTTATTTTTCATATAAATAGTAAAATTAAACATATTTTATAAAAATGCAATATTTAATTATATAATTTACAAATTATTATTTATATCTACTTATTCTTCTTATTTTCTTCTATTTAGTCTTTACTCCCAACTAGATGTACCCCATCTAAACGATGATCCAGCTATCTTAGTCTTACACTATTCTATAGATCTCGATCTCTAATCTCTCGTTCATTTACACCAGCTATCTTTATTACATCACTCGTTATTCCATTTATCTATAGCTCCTTAGGTTGTCCTCTCCCCCTATTACTATTTTCATAAACATATATCACTGCCTCTGTTAAAATTTAGATTTTTTAATTTTAACAAGACCATAAAAAATATAAAAAAAAAAATTATGGGACCTCACAAAATTCTACAGTTGGTCTCAAAATGCATCACACCGCTTTGATGTTAAGAAACCATACAAAATTTATATAATAGACCGATAAATTATTATTAAGGGTTATAATAATATTGTTATAAAATATAGCTACAAATTCAATGTGTGATGTGAAATTCGATCGCACACATTTTAATTAAATTACAAATCATTATAATATTACCATAATCATTAATAATAAATAATAATAACAAACGATCAACATTAAGCAACAATACGTGCGATTAACCAGTTCAGCAGTTAGAATATTTACCAATAGTGAATTCATGAATATGTTAACCTTTCTCGCGGGTCGCGACTCCACGATATAAATTATGTCACATTATAAAGAGCGCACGCTCCATAAGAGTAAAATAGTCAGTTGTATGTTGTTTAGGTTTGTTTATATTACTATATTTATTAGCTAATTAATTACTTTATACCTAGGTATATTGTATAAAAATATCTTACTGTATTTTGATTTCGAAAAAAGCCATTTTCTATGAAATCGGATCGTTATTCACGAATCACGACTTATACGTTGATATAATATTATAATAATAATGTAATATTTTAGTCGTATCGGATTTCTAAAAATCGGATCAACATGTAATTAAAATCAGCACCATTCAATATTTATCACTACTTACGTATGTTTGAATAAACAAATTATGCCACCGTACATTCATATCTGGTTGTAATTAAAACGTTAAAGGTACAAACTTATTAAACATTTTAATTCTTTGTTTATTATTTACATTGAAATATTATATTATTTTGTAAAAGTTATAAACTTGCATCACTAAGATTCTCAGTATTTGAAAAAAAAATTTTATTTATATATTAGATGTGGTTTTATTCATAATAAATATTTTTTATTATATCTACATTAAATTTCACTCTTTATTTTTTAGACTTGGATATTAAAATAGAAGTATACCAATAATAGTCGTATGCCGCAGCACGTTGAATTTTTATAACGAATAAAAATAACTCTCTTATAAACACCTAAATAAAATAGATACCATCTCAATAAAATGTCAATTTAAAATGTTAATTTATGATTATACGTGAAATTTAAAATAATAAAACACTTAACACATTTTACAATTTCGTTGAAAAAGCAATACATGTTATAACGTTCCTGAAACTTATAGGTAGTAAATATTGGTAAATATTTCTACATTTCTTTCTATATTTGTTAATGATTTATTTATTTAATATATTTTAGCAAAACTAGAATAATAGGCGTTTTAAATTATCTTACCTATATAATATCAGTAAAAGATGATAATAATTATTCATTTGAAAACGAATACTTTTTCGAATATTTTTTCTACATAATATATTGCAAAAAACAACCAACTCTTGAACGAGACCGTAAATGTTAATGTACTGTTTCGGTACGATATTAAAAACCAGTTTTTATTTTCCATACTAAAAGGCGTCACTTATAGTTTAATCAATTGTAAAAAGTCAAAGAATAGCATACGGAATTTTAAAGAATTCTGAACAAAAATAAAAACTACCTCGAAATCGAAACACGGAATGTCTATTGAATTTATATTTTTGTATGCTGTAGGTACCTGTCATTTAAAAACTAATCCAATTTTAAAAGCAAACGGCACGTAGAAATTAAAATGTTGTTTTTTACATTTTCACATTTTTCTACTAATAAAGTAATAAATTAAATTGTTTATAACGTTGAAAATAATATAACGCTTTAATGTTTTGTCGTTAAATAACGTATCGAAAATGTAAAAACTACTATAATATAATTTTGGAATATATAATAAGTAATAATATTATATTCGTTCGACAGATTCTGCACCTTCACAAAAATGCCACTATTATTTTGTTTATTATTAGTTTTGTAACTACAAATTTAAAATTTATTTAATATGTATAATTTAGGTACCTAGTACCTACTACACATCAATAAATAATGAATTATAAATTACTATAATTCCAATAAATAGTACAAGTCTATACTCTCCAACTAGGTCGACTTTTTTTGAATGATAAACTCAATCTAGTATATACATTTATTTTGCGGGGGAAATTCTTCTTCCCCTGAAAGTTTCCCCTTGAATAAAAACTAAAATATTTTTTTTTATATTTATGTTTAATTTCGAACACCTATAAGATACGAGACGGTAACAGCGTCTCGTTTAGTATAACAAAAATATTTTGAAATGAATTGAATTTCAACGACTTCGCTATAGATCACAGGAAATGATAATCTTGGAATACGTGGATAAATAAGTATAATATAATAATATAATCCGAATCAATATTATTTAATATATTATTATTATTATTAGTATAATTGGAGTCTGAAATATTTTACTAAATCGTGAAATATAAATTTTGGTAACACAATTTTGATGATAACATTTATTACCAATCCATAATATATTAATGGTTATTTTATAGTTATGTTGTTTCATTATTTACTAAATGTTATCACGTGTATGAAATCCACATTGAAGTAACCTGTAACTTATAATATATAGCTTAAAACTATTTATTATTTATTTTACATTAATTACACCATTTGAAATGAAAAACAAATATTTTAAAATTATAAATATGAAATAAATAATCTAGGAAGAAAATGATTAAAACAGTTAATTAATCCTTACCTATTTTATTGTACATAGCTATATAATTAATTCGAAACCAAAAGTAATGATTGGTAAAAATGAAAAATGAAGATTTCATGAAATTCTAACTCTAATTATTATTGTACGTGTACCCTCAACTGTTTTAGTGAACCCCGACACAAATTGTATATTCCGAAATAGTCAGTGATTTGCATTACGAATTTAAGTACTGTGTACATGCAAATAAGTAATACTATAATAATAAGCAAATACGTACACTAGTTATTAATTATTATTGTTTAATAAGAGAAATATCGATAATCTATGATAGAAAAAAAATGTTATACCATTATTGTATTTGATAAATAAATTCTAGACAATTAATTTCATAATATTCCAATAATACGGAATAAGGGTACACAGCCCGGGGCCGTAAGTATATTCATATAAAACGGTCTATATAATGTAGTCTGTACGTCGTTTTCGTCCCTTTAAACATTTTTTTTCGACTTTATATAATTTTTATTTTAGAAAAATTTGATACAAACATAATGTATATAAAAAAAATACGCTATAACGTATCTGTATATATATATATACATATATGTAGGTGTTTCGTGTTTATCATAATTATTTATTTAAAAAATATTATAAAAATCGAATTTGCTTTAAATTATGGGCCGATTTTTTTTTTTTTCTATCCTGCGGGCAATCTCTTATGTATAATATTGCAGCCAATATGCCTCATCGATCCGTACGATAAAACTATCCAAGCATATACGAATTTCGATGAAAACGATCGAAAAAAAAAAAATTATTATTCTACGTCCTCATCGTTATCACCGTTGCGTTAATATACTCATTACTTCTTATGATCGTTACACGTTTATTTTCGCGTACGATCGCGTTGCGCGTGCGCCGCCGAGTTTTCGTATTATTATTATTATTATTATTATTTTTTACTGCGTTTCTTTTTCCGCCGGGCCCGGAAGGTGGGACCCCGGACACGCGCTAGGTGGACCCGAGGCCCCACCAACGCGATCGGGGCCCTGCCCAACGGTCGTTCCGCGCGCGTCGACGCCGTCGCGCTCCCGTTTTCAGGTAGCCGCATTACGACGACATCACCGGCAGTCGTCACGCGGCCCGCCGGACACAAGCACACCAACGCGCGCGTGCGCCGGCGCGATTTCCGAATCAAAAGTATAATATTGTAACCGTTCGCTCGTACGAAAACGCGCGTGGACCCGTTCTCCGCAGTGCGCCGCATCTATCGTTTATCGTTTGTCGTTCGTCGTGTGCCGGATAAAAAAATAATATTTACATTCGATATATTTGTTATTTTATTTTTTTTTTTTGGTCCCCCCCCCTTCCTCTTCTCCGAGACGATCGCGCGGCAATGCGAGTGTCGCGACAGTGGTACGCCTAAACAGATAGTATTCACATCGTCTCGTTTTCCCTTCGGTTTTCGCATAAAGTGCGTAAAGTGACGATCGCAGCAACGAAGCTGGCGGTGTGCCAGTATGACATGAACAATTTTATGGAGGTAAACTGCCGTTTTATACATCTCACCCCCGTTAATCATCGTTGTTGGTTTGTCGAAAACAATAGTCATACAATTATCACTGGGGACCGGGTATCCACCAGTTCACAAAATTGAGATTTTTATTTCACGTTTTTCTCATCATTTTATTAATATTTAATGCACGTTCATGTATATTATATATTTAAAAATATTATAATCTTCAACTTTTTTTTCCTATGTTTAAAATTCCACGTAAAGATATTAAAATTACGTGTCATCCAATATATATTTTTTTAAATTACAGAATAAAACAATATTGTTTAAAATTAAATTAAAAACTACAAATTAATTTTTCCTATCGTTTTTAATACCTTTAAATCCGGGCACTAATTATTATTTTTGTATTAATACGCGTAATCTTGTTTTTGGAACAAATATTCGAAAGAAAAGTAATCGAACGCATATACAATTAATCTATAAATTAATTTAAATTTCACTCGCGTAAGTCTTACTAATTAAATGTTTTGAATAAAAATTAAATACGTATCGAAATAATTTACAAACCCTCTCGTTAGTGCTTATTATTATAACGTATATTTTTAAATTAAATATCTATTAAAATCGTGTTTGTGATGTATATAATTATCATAAAATATAAATTTTAGAAAATTATACGTAGATATTTGATTTGTATTGAGGAATTGGAAATATGATTTATGATAAAACTCAAGTGTGTTTTTTTTTTTATTAAACATACTTAAAATAAATTGCAAAACATTACGATAACATATAATAATATTCAGTTGTATATAATATTATTCAAATCGAATAACGCGGTATGGTTTTTCTTGTGAATCCCACGATGATTCATACACGCATTGTGTAGAATAGATTACCGTGTGGATCAAAATAATATTATAACCGCGGTATCGTGTAAAAAATAAAATTAAACAAACACATTCGTAACCGCAAACGCGAACATGACAAAATCGCACGGTTCATCTGTGAACCGCATGCGAGCTGCGACCCGAGAGGTGAGTGTGTGTCATCCGTCAGGTACCGTTTATACCATATTATAATATATATTATACAGTTGTGCGGTATATACCTGTGCATAATACGACGTCACATTTCTTCTGACCGCCCGATAAATCCCATTTCTTGGACCATGTCCAAAGAGATTATAATAATAGTATTATTATTATTATGGTTATAAAGTCACGGCGTGATGTACACACGTCGCGCTCATAGGTGTTATAGGTAGTATATAATAATGTACAACAATATCGTAATCCGAGAAATCCGAGAAAAATAAATCGATAACGCGTGTACGTGAACACGAGACGTACGATATCGGTGACGTGTATGATGCGCGAGGAAAGCGCACAAATATATTTCGCGACATAAAAAATAATATTTAAAAATCGCGGATTATAATCGCGTGTAGGTAGATCGTAGATACATTATTGACTTAGCTTATAAACCATAAATCATTCAAAAATTGTAGATAATGGGCGCGACTAGGTGACGCGGTAGCCGATTGCGAGAAATCTGCCGAGAAAAGGATTTAAATATAATATTATGTTGTTGTTGTCTTCTTTCTATTTCTCAAAGACCGAATATTGTAATCTCATATAACATAATAGTATAATACGCGTTTTTTTCTACTTCATCTTTACATAGACATTCGCTAGAAAAAAATCAAAAAAAAATCGCATATAATAATAACATTAAGACACCGGACACCGCGAGATTCTGATCAACCGGATTTATATCACGCATTGTATTATACGAGAAAACCATTTTGATCGATCTGTCGTTTATTATAAATTATTATAATAATAATATAATCGCTGATGTCATTGTTTACTTGTCGATTGTTACGATAAAAATGCAAATATATCTCAACCGCGGACCACCAACTCCGTCGCCGCTGTTCCGATGTAGATCAGTAAAACTCGCGCACCTACACACGTGGTAATAATATAATATGACAATAACTAATAAGTGCGCGCGTTCACGCCGAAATAATATGGCTGTAATATAACTCACGGTAAAATTATGTAAATCATATAATAATATATACGTTGTCTTGTGAAAAAAATATTCGTAAAACATCCGAGTGTTTGATAAAGGGTGAAACGGGAAACATTTCCAAACCGCAGCGGTCGCAGTGGTCACAGACATATCGGTGTAATAATAATATTTACTTTTAAGATATTCGCAGACGTTTTTATCTCATCTATTTTCACTCCGATTTCGTGTTAACACTTTTCAAAATGAATCGCTTATTCAATGTCTTACAATATTATTTTAATGGTCCACCGTTTTATATACCGCGTCTAACGCCAAAATATTGGAACAAATTAAATGACGGCGGTGTGGAATTATGGATTTTTGTCGGTCTTATCGGTTTCGTATTTCGTGTCATTATCATTTTCATCGTGTTAAATTGATCGAATTGTCCATATTTTCTTACGCGAGCATTTCATACAATATATTATTATCTCGTACGTACTCCTCGATCGGAGGATTCTAAACAAATCGATCAGTGTAATTGTGTATTGGGTCGACTATTCGATTTATTTATATACTGAATATGATATTATGCAATATTACTGTTGTATGTCGGTGAATCGAATAACGATAACGGATATTATAACATAATAATATATTTCTGTTGTAAAAATCGATCGGGTGAAACTTTACGCATGATTGTGATGTACCTACGCGATATAATCTTGTAATAAAGTAACGATTGCGCACGGTTTATAGGCCGCGACCAGAAATGATTATAAAGATCACTCCCTGTATGCAGGAAGGAAGATTTATGCAAAACCGTAATGCTCGAAATTCGGTCACGATTCCAATACGAAACACGCTGTACCTAACCTAACGTTAATAATGATAATAACAACGACGATCGTAAATTTCTCGTTTGCGCGTGCGAATTCTCGTACTCTACACCCGCCTAGGAAGAGGTTAAATCGGAAGACGAACGAGAGAAAAATCTCGACAGATGTCGGGGGGAGAAAAACAAATAAATTTACCTACTACACTCTCGTCGTAAAACTCGGTGAAATATAATAATATTATTATGGATTTATTAGATGACACACCCGCGACGAGAAATTAGTGACGGATAATTTAATGCCGTATATACGTTATTATATTATAGGTACAACACGTATGTTATAAGATCATGCGCCGCCGCGTGTATTATAATTTATAATCAACTCGTCGTGGCCTCGGAATCCTTTACACGAGCTACCGATAATTTGTTCGTTCGTCGTCGTGTACATAATAATGATAATAATAATAATATATCGTCGTACACGACGAGATGTAGAGTGAAAATTATTTCTCTGAGATTGTAAATTTTTTTTTTCGTTCACCCTAAATGAATTCGATTAATTTGTCAAATAATCATATTTCTTTTATTTAAATGTTGTTATACGCAAATAACGATTCGTACCAACTGTGAACTCTCAAACGATGTCTATACTGTGGAATACGTTTTAGTGAATTTAATCGAAAATCGACCGAGCGGATAGAAAATCACGATAATAATATTATTTCATTAACACGGACGGCGACGTCGGCGGACGAAATGTGTTAAAATGAAAATGCGTTTTGCTCGACCCGTCGCGGTCGTCGGGAATGCTTATTTATTACCGCACGCCGTCTCCGCGTATTGCGTATATAATAATGTACATTAGCATGTTCTCGCGATGAAAGCCGTAGAAAAGTCTCATTATTTTTATTATCACCGTATAATATTGATATCATTCTGTAAAACGGTGGCAGAAGCGGACAACCGCAATATTACGAGCCAACAGTAAAATCATGATAAAATGCAAAGAGTCGCCAATTACACAACTCTCGTGTACTCTTTTAAAAAAAAAAAAAAAAAAATGTGCATTTACAATCTTGTCATAAACGCGGAAAGGCGCGATACCGTCGGTACCGCACTGAGTTTTTCTACATCGCGATAATAATATAATATTTTTATGTTTTAACGTTCGCCTGGAGCACTAGGTCACCATCACGTCCAGACTACGACGCGCGAGAGGCGCAAGAATTTACACCTCTTGAAAAAAAATAATAAATACGATCGTCGCCGCCGATTAAAACGTTATGATATTATATTGCCGGAACAGAGTTGTTGTTAAGTGTCGTGTAAGTTTTTTCAATCTTTCTGATAAAACATAATGTCATCCACTGGAGCGTAGTATGTACATAAAATCTCCCTCGCGGCGCGAAATTCTTCGAACAATAAAATCAACAAATAAAAATACTAAAATTTGGCCGTTTTTAACTACAATATTCGTTGCGGGCACGGCTCTTATCATAAAATTATGTAGAGCGCGAATGAACGAGTTATTATATCGAAAAAATACATTTTCAAACCAGACGTGTATTTATAGCTCAATAGCTGCAGCCTACGTATTAGGTATATAATAATATATATGGTTTAATTATATACTAACGTATTAAAAGTTTTAACCGTTTTAACGATAACATTTGAAATCGATTATACTTTTGGATCAAATGGACTACATTTACGATAATAATATATAAAAAATATTAATTGATCGGAATGTCAAAACATAATACAATACACCTTATACGCGTATATGTGTATAGAAAGAAACACGTTAAGTAGGCTATATGTGTCTGTTACATTGTCCATTGCATGACGTTTTATCGTAGCGTTCGATCGTTTTGGACAGCTTATACCAACGTACATATTATTATATTTAAATTGATAGGCTGTTAGTCTAAAATGCTCTTTGAAACATTATAATAATTTATAGGTTAGTATTATATTCTAAGATATAAAATATATAAACATCTTCGTTCTTGTCGTGATATCTATATAATAATATATTGTAGATATATATACTTTTAAGAGTATAATATTGTTTACTTTTCACATATTATATTACATTAAATAATATAATTTGTAGCCTAAAGTCAAGTATAAAATATTCAATTTTTTTAAAAATTTTATATTAGACTTTATAATGAATTTTGTGTTTTATCATCTCATCTTATTTGTACATGTTATAAATTAGGTACCTAAAATTAATTTTCACGAGATTGTTAATTTCACCTAAAACTCGATAATCTTATGTATTTCTATCAATTTTTAATAGTAATCAAACGTATAAAAATGGTAAAAAAAAAAAATGACAAACTATAAGACCACTGGCCAGAGCGGCGTTCTTAAAATAAAATAAAAACATCGATTTAGCCTAAAGGCTTTAACATAATATTATTACACTTTATATAAAAACTATTTATATTAATTGTTATTATAATAATATGCGGACGAGTGCAACCGCTGCCGTGTTACGCGTGTTTAATGTTTTAGTATATACCTATTAATATGCATCTAGAGACGGAAATATAATATATATAGGTGGATTGCATATTAAATTCATAAAAACGAGTTCCACCTCTCGTCCAATAGATTTTATTTTAAATCGTTATTTTCTTCTACTGTATTTATAAGTAGGTATCTATAATTATTGGTTTGGTATATAAAATATATATATATATATCAATAGAAGCAATCGTGTATAATTTTGAAGAAAGTGATCAAGAAGTGTATAGGGCAAATGATAAAGAGATGAGTGACAATTTAATGTGTGAGATTGATAGGTTCGAGTACTTAGGATTGGTAGTGCAAAATAATGGTAGTTCTGAGAAGGACATGAAGAAAAATAATAAGTGTGGATGTGCGAATTGTAAGGGAGCATTGGGTGTTTTTGTAACAAGGAGATACCGATTAGATTGAAAGGTAAATATTATAAGGAAGTGATGTGGCCAGCAATGTCGTATGGATCGAAATGTTGAGCAGTAAATAAAAAAATGGAACATAGAATGAGTGTAGCGTGATGAGAATGCTAAAATGGATGTATGGAGTAACTGGAAAAGATAGTATAAGAAATAAATTAATGAGAGGAAGTGAAGGAGTTGCATCAATTAAAAAAAAAAAATGAAAATGGATGGGCTGAAATGTATAGAAGACGTATTAAGAGAACGGACAATTTAGAGGCAGTGAGCTTTTTTATGATAATTTATGTAGGTGGTAAGAGGGTAAAGAAGGATCGAAGAAGAGGTAGATGGTGGATAGATAATGGAATAGAGAATAATCTCAAGATAGCTGGTGTGAATAAACTAAAGGTATTATATATACGGTTTGATATATATATATATATATATATGATTTACAAGTTTTTAACGTTTCAAGTTTTTCAAAATATATGCACTTATAAATTGTAAATAAAAACTTTTAAAAACTGAAATAAAAAATGATGATTGATTTGGGGGAGTTCGTTGTTGGTTTTAAATAATATACTATGTGTGATTTGTCAGTTCAATAAAAATTATTACAGTCACACGCATTTCCGGGTTCTATAATGTAATATATAAATGCATCAGAGTTCAGCAGCTGCAAGAATCTGGATCGCATATTCGAAAACGAGTTCCACCCTTGGTAGTCTGACGGTTTTTTTCTTTCAAAACATTTTTTTCTTCTTCTGTATTTATACTTATTAGTTACGTACACCGAGACGAGTGTACCTTTTTGGGTAGAACAACAGCGGTAATTTTTTTTTTTTTTTGTTAGACTGTAATACAGTCAGTATAAATTATCTACATTTGTTTTTGAAATTTTTTTTTCTTTTCGTCGTTATATTATTATATTATTACTGTTATATATTGTTATGTTTTGTATAGTATTTGTGTACATACAAGTACGCGTGTTATGTACCTAGTGTTTTATTATCGAGGACTGAAAAATTATCAATTCAATCGTCGCGGCACGTATATAATAATATTATATAGTGATAGTTGCGCCGCGCCAGACTATAACCGCGCGTCTGCGATCCGCGGCGGCAAACCGGTCAGCGGCGGCGCAGGAGTACCAGCTACATTATATAGGTAGCTCAGATAATAATATAATGTACGATTTGTCTAATGCACAATGATAATAATTACACGAGACTCGACGTCCGTTGTCTTCGTCAAAGTCTCTCATAGTCGTCATACTCGTCATCAAAATATAATAATAATAATATTTATAGTGGTTCAAAATAATGGTATATACCTGCTAATATATGTTTTTAAACATATATTAGGTATATACCGTTGACCCTCCTTCAGTCATTCTTATTATATTCATTATTAACATTCGACGAGAGGTTCGCCTTCTATTATACAAACGTCTAAAAGGGTCTGTGCCGTTCGCGTTTTTTTTTTCTTCGGTATTACCGCCCCATTCGTATAAAAGTAAAATACAACATATACCTGAATTATAAAGACGTTTCGGCTCGACTGATGTGTGTGACTCGTACCACATATATACCTATATATTACAACATACAGGGTGATTAGAATTATATATTACAAAAATAATAGAAATATCATTGAAAACGTATACCTATACGTAATTTTCATTATTTTTATAATGCGACATTTTTATCACGCTGTATGTACACGATATACCAATATTAGGTACCCTATTTTGTATTATTTATATGACTCTTTTTTTTCTTATCATCTTTTCATCATTTCTTTAAGTGGCGGCGGTGACGATGGCCGCTTAAAGGTTGGGTTATAAACTCTGAATTCGATTTGTTTTTTTCGGTAGGCGACGTCAGATCAAACACCGCCGCATTCGTAGCTTAATACCGTCGGAGTCGGACTCTTATTTTTAGCGCGTTAAAAAATTATATAGTCTTTGGGAATTTTCACCCATTAAATTGTAGGCCCATCGTAACGGTTAATATTAACCGAAGTAACTAACATTTGTTAAATCAAAATCGCACGAAATAATTATCGCATAATATGGATTAGGTACCTGGGTAATTAATAAAGTCAATTATTTGTTCATAACACAACTATACAAGCCTAAATTGTTTGGTTTTAACTTATTACAGTTGCAAAATTTTAAAAACTTTAAAACATTAGTCTATAGGTCTATACTTGGTTATTGTTTTCTGCATATAAATTTATAATAATATTTCTGTTTTTATCGTTTTTATTTAGGTTTTCATTTTTATTCATATTAATTTTTTAATTCTTCTACTTATATTAATCTTTATAAATTACTACCTATTAAATGTGTTATTTTACTAATTTTGTTATTTTTATTTAACTTTTTACACTCGGTACAGTTAGTTTTTTCATTAACTTTATCAATTATTAATACTTAATAGTTACCTGTATCATACAAGACTGCGCAACTGCGGACACGTTCACTCAGTAAAAATCATAATAATAAATCGTAGACGATCCGAAAAATAAATCTTGTACAAATATACGAGTAAATATATAATTAATAATAATTTTTATTTATTACAAATGGTCAAAATTCATCTCCGCACTGACCTCTTCCGTTCTGCGCAGGTCTGCTGACTTTGCACCGTTAGGTTATTTTTTTTTTTTTTTAATAGTGTGGTCTTCCGACGGTCGGCACCGATGAATTTCTATGTAATTAAAAACGAAAAATACATAAGTAGATTTCTACGTGTTGTGTGTGTTTGTGTATGCGTGTGTGTGTAAGAAATATAATATTTTATAGGTGTGGTAGGTGCGGTACTCTTGAATGCGGTATATTTCACCTATTCTCGGCCGACGATTCGTTCGGTCAAAATAATAAAATATATTGGAATTTAATTGTATTTTAGATAATACCTGTAAAAGTGTGCGTTTTTAATTTTTTGCTAAGTAATTTTTACAACGACATGGTATATTATGCACGCGGACAGCAAAGACGATATATATTGAGAACTGAAAGAGAAGTTATTATTAGAAGAATAATTGTATGCACTTAAATTTGACATTCAGCTAATGCGAATATATGATATTTAAGAATACATATTATAAGAATGTTGGAACTCCTAATGACTAATATGTATTTCACAAAAATAAAATTTTTGAAATATTTACCCTTCCGTTAGAATTGTCCACCTATGAGTATATCTAATGATAATTAATACAAAATCTGACTTAGTCGTTTAATTTTAACATAATGTCTTATTTTCTTCGATTTTATCACTTGGATTCCGAAATTTATTAATAATATGTGTTCGAACTTTTGTAATATTGTAACATATGAATTGTAGGAGCGGAATCGTTCTAACTTTTCATGTTTTTAAATTCCTAAAAAAAATTACTCATTCTCCAATTTTTTAACAGATAATTAATGATTTAAAATGAGTATTATTGTAATCGATTTCTTGCTGGTGATGTAATATATAATATGATTCGAATACATTTAATCGAAACTTAAATATTTCCTATTGGCCACCACCAACCGATGACGACCGACAAGTGACTCTGAGGGATAAGGTTGGGTTCTGTTGGGTCGCGTGTGGCGAACAATATTTGTGTGAAGGCGAACTCACCTCCTCGCGTGTCACACAAGCGTTTAACGAGCGAATTCTTTCGGCGTAAACAAATCGCCTACCTACCCATATTGTATTATCTTTTGAGTTTTTTCTTTCTTCCAAATCAGTAATCACACACCTATAGTTAACCTCAGTCACTACGAGTAGGTGGTTAATTGTGTGTATATTGCGACGCTGACATTTTATTATCGTATAATATATAATATAGTAAACAGTTGCACTTAATGATACATTCAATACAATAATAATAATGATAATAATAAATAAATAAATAAATAAATAAATAATAGTATAACAAACTGTACAACGCGGTTCTTATCAATCAATCAATTTCACTATCAGTATTTGAGATTAATCATAAAAATATCAATGACGTTATTGTTTTGTTCGTTTGCAATGTAAGACACGATTCGTTTTAAATCTTAATATTTTATCCAGGTAGCCAAGGGGGCTATCAGGTCATAAATCCTCATGAGTTTTTATAAACTCTTTAAAAATGATAAAATATAATGTTTTTCAAGATTGAAAAAATTTCAAACTTGGTAATGTTTTTTTTTTTAGTTTTTGACCAAAATAATTTGAATCAAAATTGACTAAAATATTATAAAACTTAATTTTAAATATATTAATTAGTAAAAAGGTATAGTATAAATTATAAATATTAATATTAATAAATATAATATAATATATAAAACCATAATGCAAATCATTAAAAATATAGTGAAAAATGAATCTATATAACAATGTTTAATTATTTACATTTTATGTATTCATATAAAAAATGTCTTTTACATGGAATTATGCTAACCCTGTAGAAATTTATACAAATATAGGTAAGTTTATCAACAAAATTTGACACAACCCCCCTCCCCCCATTCCAATGAGAATATCATAACTACACACCTGACTTATACGTTAGTAACCTGTTATACGTTTTATAAGTACATGTGTATTCACAGTTTCGTATACGATTTATGATTATATACTTGTGCAAAAAAATAAATAAATAAAACAATTTGCAATACTATTTTGGACTTATGTGTGGGAATTTACCTATACCAATTACCAGTTCAAATGAATATTATCATATTATAGCTACCGATATATAATAGCCAATCGACTTACTTGTTATAATTAAAATGTATATTGATCGAGGAAAAATATTGTAGATATATAAATATTAATTTACATACGTACATAACGAATGTATATTGTATATTAATATTTTTTATCGATCGATGTATTAAAAAGTTGCGCGGAGGCTTCTCATAATAATATATAAACAACAGGTTTCCTATATACGTTTTAGCTAAAAAGAAATTATATTCTCTTTTCGATAAGTATTTATTTATTTATTTCATTCACTATACCTAGTATGCTAAATGTAGATTCATGTAGGAGAGTTTTGACATTATTACGGTCTTGAGATCGGGCTAATTTATTCGCTCAAATGCGCAGAACGTTACACGTAGTTCGTAGCATTTCTATAATTTCACTCGTGTTAATCGTTGCAGTAAGGCGAGGTAAATTCATAAAATCCAGATCAGAGTTTTCGTCTTGGAATAGACATATAATATATATTCGATTAGATTTAGCGAGAACGAGTTTTGTCGATATTCGTGTACGTAATGGATTAAAAACACGCCATGCGTGTGTTAATTTAAGAAGTTTTCGTATACGATTATAATATGTAATCGGGTGAAAAATCACGTACTTATTTTAAATTTATTTTCTATACTCATTGAAAATGGCCGAATAATATTATTATCATAATTAACCTAACCTAACCTCATATCTGCATGTGCAGTGAACATAATATACTATTTTAAACTTACACACTTGTACATTATACACACTCTAACCGGTCGAATATTATTATTCTACTACTACTATTATATCTACCTATATACGATATCAATATTTTATTATAATTTATTATCGTTTTTTTAAAAATTCAGTACTTATTACTTAATTATTTTGTGAAAGACTTTCTCACGCGAACCATGTTGTTATTGGTGAATTAAATCAACAATAATTTATAGTATATCTAATGAGTGTTTTTTTTTTCTTTTCATTTGCGCAGGATCGGCTAGCCGGACATGGTACAGTCGCGTCAATCGGCGGTGGAGGTGGTAGCGGTGGCGGAGGCGGTGGTGGCGGAGGAGGCGGAGGCGGTGGAGGCGGAGGAGGCTCGTCACCATTCAGCCCGCACCATCACCATCACCACCATCATCACCGGAACACGACGCCCACCAACGGCGGTTCGAACATGGGTCACCACCAGGACTTCCAGCCACCGTACTTTCCGCCACCGTTCCCACCGACCCACCATCACCATCAGCCCGCGTCCGCCGGCAACGCGTCCTCACCGTCCGCGATGGACTACATCAACGACCCGTACTCGCAGACGCTCAACAGTCTGCACCAGAGCGCCCAGGCCGCCGCGGCCGCACACCATTACAATCAGCTGACCGTGGCCGCCGTTTCCGTTGGCCAGCGACACGATGCCCTCCGGCGAACCGACTCCGACTCCCTACACGTGGTGAGTTATGCCGCATTGATTGAGATTAGTTAAAAAATATTAGCTAACTACAAATAATTTAATTATTAATTATTATTCAAGTTCCGGTTACAATATATTAGTTAAGTTGGTGACTCAACTGTATACAGTTAAAATATATGTCTTAATGTTATGGTGCATTTTAATTTTAAAATCAATATTGTTTATACTTCGTATAAATCAACAAATTTAAATGCATTTAAGTCTTCCGGGGGGAGGTGTAATTTCAATTTCTTTTTTACGTCCCTCTCCGTATTTTTAATTTTTAATCATTACGCTAACCGGTGAAAGCATTTCTTGGCAATATTATGTCGAATTAATATATAAATAACTGTTTTCCTCTTCCTATGATTTATATATTTATAATACATTATATTTTATGTGAATATATAGTACACTATTATATTATGTAGATGCATTTTATTCGATTTCCCACATAGAGCTGCTGCTTAAGTGCAGTTTAACACGATCATATACATGCTCATTTTTACTACAACCTATACATAGGTTCTACCTTGCAATTACGATCATATTATTATACTACGCGTACACTACGACCCGTGTGAGGAGCAGGTCAACGGTTTCCGTTAAAATTCCATTAAACGTCCGCCGCCGCCCTATTGTTTTTGCAGCGCAACGGATTCCATCGTCCACAGAGGAATGCATCATTTGTCGTTTATTATATTACATAATCTGAAACAAGAGGTGAAACATAATAGTATAGTCGTGATGTCCATTTATTTATTGTAGGTATATAAATAGAAAGATACCGGGTATAGGTATACTTCATCCACTGTACGTATACTTATAATATATACTTACCATATAAAATAGACGCCGAGCCTGCGAAAATGTAACCGCGGTATAGAAACATTGATTTTAAGCTATTAGTCGAAAAAAAAGACACGAACACAATTGCTCGAGTAAAGATAATATTTATTGACTCTTAAACCATCAATATATAATATAGTTGATTTAGAAAGCTTAAAACGAAATACATTGATTGACCACTTTTTTGGCAAATAAGTCATTAATCATTACCCTTTTTATAATGTATATTTGATGATTATGTAACATATTTTTATCACCAAATCGATCGATCATTATTGCGAACGATAATATTTTATATGTAATGGCTGCGGTGGAACAATCGGTTAGTATCGGGAGAAAAACGTGACCAATCCGATAAAAATTGACTCGCAATATCCAATCGCACGATAGCCATTTATACTGTTGTGTTTAACGACCCCTGTAACACAATAATATTACAGGTTATGTTATATACACATTTCAAGTGTCGTCTCGTGTTGGTTAAGGATTATAATTATAATATAAACAGGGTGTCTGACCATATTTGTGCCTCGTTAATCATTTTTTTCTATCTATAAATCTCTGACATATTTGTAATGACTGGATGATTATATGAAAACGATATTTTCAATTATTTTTCAAGCGTACTCTACATTCTTTTTCAAAAGAAAATCTAAAATTACAATTCTTTGTAACTATACATAAACGCCGTAATACTTATATATCATTTCCCTGCTATCTAAAGAATCATTAAAAAAGCCACAATTACATAATAATGTTTGCCGTTTTCGGCCATTTCAAACAAAAATATTAAATATTGATTATCGAAAAAAAATTTAAGGATGTAAAGTCCCGTTTACATTGAGGCGTAACTCGCAAAAATATAATATGTTATGATCATTATATATCTTATTCATCTTACAATAAAGTATAAATACGTATAGACGAGGCATAAGTCCTAAATTTATCAATTTTTCACGTATTTTATATTTTATAAATTAATTTTTTACGAAAACACGACGACGATAAATCTTAATCATTATTATAACTACGAATCTGTCATGAAAATATTATGTATAGGTAATAAACTATGTGTCGTTAAAAAGTAAAAATCGTTTATTTTGATTTATAAATATATACTAAAGTTAACAGTTTACCAAAGGTTCACGTCATTTAAATTGTTAAATTCGTGTTCGTATTAACCTAATTCAAAGCGTATGGCAGAAATACCACGAAATCGAAGACACAATATTTTAATATAATTTGATCATTAAAACGAAAAATGGTATAATATTATTGAACAATATACAAAATTCGATTATTCATTTTACTTTGTTAGTTATTTTTTTAATGCACCAATAATTGTATTTTATATTTTTATGTCTACTTTCTCGTATAAATCGAATTCGTATTTCCCCGAGTAAAATTTAAAACGTTTTTAATTATTTCAATCATATTATGTTGTATTTAAAAGTAAATACGTTTATAATATAATTGTTTTTACGCAATGCAACAAATAATATTGCTATTTAATAAGTATAATATATGATTTTTTGAAATCGAATATTTATAATATTGTAAGGGAATCAAGCGAGCACACTATATAATATATTATGTCTATGTCGCGAATAATAATAATAATAATAATAATAATTATTGTAATTATAATAAGATTGCGTGTGTTCTGCCTTATAATATTATAGTGGACGACTGTATAGAATGAAACGACTTATTCGCGAGGTGGTGTGCGCCCGAGTGAAAGATATAATATATTATTGCAACGCACATCCGTTTTCTTATATATTATAATATTTTTATTTCTTTCTTTCTTTTCGTATAATTTAATAGCGTGTAATGTCGTATAAATTATTTACATTATGCGCGTTGAACAATAATATAATAATACTCGTTATTTTATCGTACCTATATATTATATTATTATTATTATTATTATTATTATACGGTTTTTATTTTATTTTTATTATTATGATTTCATTTCGACGACAACCGCGGTGACGATGACGACTCGCGCTCCGGTATAAAACGCGGTTATAATATTAATAATAATAATATAATAAACGTATAGGTACTAACCGCGTATACCTGATAAACGACTTTAACACGCCATCCCTCGAGATGGCGACCGCGCCTCGAGATCGTATATAGTATATCTTTACCGGGAAATATTTATTATCTTTGGGTTTCGCGCGCGCACACAAGTTAGTGCATTACAATATATTATACCTAGGTATAATATACTCACGTGTATACGTATTATAACTCAGTGTTGTGTGTGTTGTTATGTGTCTCCAAAGAAACGTGACCCGGCCGGCCTCCGTGATAGTGACTATTTGACCCATAAAAATGATAATAATAATAAAAAAAAAAAAAATCGTTTAAACGAAAGAACAAAATCGAACGTACCATACAACCTATACGTGTACCTTACCTATAACCTATACCTATAGTAATACACGTATCCAGTTTTCGAAACGTAATAAATATATTATTATTATCATAATCTGTCGACGATCGCGATTAATTGGTCCGGACTCGATTTTATATTACAACAGCCATATTATACTTAAACGTGCACGCACGCGCACTTGTCACATTTCGGATCGCACGCGGGGTCGGATATTACCTGTGCCGTGTGCATAGTTCACGCCATACGCCTCGTGTATGCCTCTATACTATACCTGGTATGCGGTTACGTCTGCATGACTTCATGTTTGGTATAACAATAATAACACATAGGCACATGGTGCAATCGCTTAATAGCAAAAGTCGTTCGTACTCACCTATGATTATATTATAGTAGACTATATTAAAATACGCAGAAACACTTAAATAGTTAGGTTTGGCTCGATATTTGTATATATTAAACGGAAGAAAAAAAAATGTGTAATTTTACATTTCAACGAGTTTCTAATCTTTATTTTGCATATAAACGATACTGATGATCGAATAACGATTAATATTAAGCCACATCTGACATATATAATAATATGTATATGCAATATGCTAATGGAGTGTTTGATTCCATTTAAATAGTTTTGTATAATTATTTGCATATCTAAATACGAATATCATATAAAAAAATATCTAAGACCAAGCATATCAAACAGTCAATTTCGTTTGCATTAAAAATAAAAAACAAATTAAATTTTTATCTCAAATGTGTGATCCGCCACATTTAAAAATAAACTACGAATATAATATATTCAATCGTTGCCTATATTATATGCAATATTATGTAAACATTACGAACGAAACAAATTATTTTAAAACCCGATTTATGTCTTGGCTACGTTTTGTATAATAATATAATATATACAATGTTGCTTAATTGAACAATATTATGTAAAATAATTTTTATAATTAATAGCAAACAAATTGCATTTAACATTTAGCATTTATAATCCGCCCAAAGTCAATATTGAAGAATAAAAATAAATTAATAATTCAATTTATAATATAATCTGTACAGAAATTTAAATCACTTAGAATAAAAACTAATTTTCAAAACGTTCAATTAACAATTACTTATTAGGTATTAATTTAGTATGTAAAGAAAGATGATTTTTCTTGCTTTATACTTCGCAAATTAATTTATTATCTATTCACAGTCCAAGTTTGAAGCACAATTGTCTTTAAAACATTATTTTAATTGTATTCATATAATCATATATTAGGCATTCAATCTCATATCTACTTTTCACTGGCCTCAGGTCTGATTAAGTATTACGTTAAGTCTTATTTCTATGCAATATTGTAAATTATAATTTATATTATCATTACCAGGCCTGAGATAAGAGCCCCTTTCTAAAGCTGAAATTACCCTTATACGTAGTCAAAACGACGGATTTTTACTTTCATCAGAAGCAAAAGATTTATGTATAAAGACACTAACTATCTTTTCTTAAATTTATAATAAGTAATATAATAGAGTAGCATTCCATAAACTTTGAAACTACAGCCAAAAACATATAGATTACAAATAAATTTAATAAATATTTTAAATTAAGCAAAATTATTAAAAAAAAAAAAACACTACCTACTTATTACATTCCATACGATTTGTTGCTGCACAGCTCTATAGTTTTCCCATGACTCATGGATAAGAAGTGAGTTTTGGAAATGTTCTTGAGCTTTTCAGTTAAAGCTTTTTAAATTGACTAAGTACTGACAAAATGGAACTATCTTGAAATTCTAGAAGACAAAAAGTAGTCTAGGGTACTTAAATCTGGAACCATTTTTCTGGGTAGAAATTAAGTAACAATCTCTAAGATGTATGTTGACTGTTCCGCCGAATTATAGTATAGAACGGGCAATTACAGATTCTCTGTAGGTTTTGTTTAACATTTGAAACGTTTCTGTAGCTTTTCTTTTCCAGACATAATTTTTTTTTTATATCGCAATACGTCGTTTGAGATAATTTCCCGGTTTGAATATTAAAATCGAGGGTACAAACATAGCCAGTATTTGCGCGAAATTCGCCGTAGATGCTGTAGATAAACTACGTGAATCTTTGTACAAATAATTATGAGGATCATATGGTAATTAATTTTCAGGATCTCATAAAGATCGCGATAATATATAGTATTATTTTTCGTAAAGTTGTTTCAAAAAGACTTACAGTCACGCGCTGTGTATTCCAAAACAGTAATTTTAGATTCAAATACCTAACCGGCTAACCCCTCCCGGGGCTACGCTACCGAGTACGCACGTTATGTTATATATAGGTAACCTATACCACGGTTTAATAATAATATATTGTCAGTATGCCTAACATAAATATATATATATATAAAATATGCGCGACTGTAGTTAATTAAAACGGGTGCGCGCACGCGAGTATCTGACCGCTATAACCTTATAATAATAATAATGTATATAAAACGGTTTACGCGCGCGTGAAATCGTCCATAGTATATATAATATAATATTATAAATATATTTATTATTTTTTTAAAAATTTTTTTTACGAGAAAGAGAGAGAGAAACAAGTAATTAATAATATATATATATATATTCCACACAGCGCGCGCGCACACACATACATAATATACATTCGCGTTAATGGGACTCGAGGAAATCGGATTCGACCACTTTCATCGTGAAAAGTGGGCGTCGCGTGGCTGCCGCCGACTGTCGGTCAATCGTTTTTTTTAATTATCCATCGTCGGAATTTTTCGTCAGAAATCAAAATTTACTCGCACAATATTATTACAGTAAAAAATCAAATATATACGTTAAATAATATGATATGGCTACCTACCATGAAACGTTATTTTTTGTTTTATTTCGAGTTATTAATATTCAAACATATTATATAACAAATCACAGTCTACTGGATAGATTTACAACCAAAATTGAACGTTTTAATTAATTAGGTATATGGTTAAAATTCAATTTTTAAATCGTTTGAACTCAACTAAGTATAATATAGCTAGTCGTTTTTCAATTTAAATGTACCGTTAAAATTATTTGGCGAAAAAACTTTGTAACTGTGAAAATATTCCTAAACAGTATACTGCATTATTATAGCCCCGTGGAAAATTACGCGAACGAATGTCAAAACATAATAACAGATAATATTCTATTACGTTGTTTTAAAATTAGGTATCTCAAATTTACCTATACAACTATATTATATTATAATTATTCGGTTCATTTAATTTTCATTAACTCCGCCGGACGTTTAATGTGGAATTATTGTCGGAAAGAAACGAAAGAATACGTAAAAAGTTAACGTTTATATTACATTTTTATATACGCAACAATAGTTTAAAATATTAATCTCGAGAAACGTTGTTCTTATCTCCCTCGTCATTGATCGCGTGATTATTACGCGCGTAAATATTATTATTATTATTATTTAAAACAATATGATGTACGATTATACGATATTATATGGGGGTTGGATTTCTTCGACGAGAATTCCGATGACGTACGTGGTGGAATTCCGAGCGTTTTAATTATGTCAGTACTGCTGTGCCGGAAAAACGCCCGTTCGATGCGAAGGGTATAAAAACGGTATTATATTACTATTATTTATTAACGACGTTTATTATACAACGCGAGTGTCTATATACTTATATAGGACGATCGACGATGATGTACACGATATTATTATCATCGTTAACGCGGACGGTCGAAACTGAGATTTTTGGAATGTCGAAAAATTCAAATTTTTTACGAGACGTTCTAATAAAATTTTCTCCGTCTCGAGAGGGAGAGAACGGCGAAACGATCATCGTAATTATTTTATTATTACTACTACTACAATATGCGTAAAACGCTACAGTAAACGACACACGCCATCGAGAGAGATGGTTTTATAATATTATTATAATATTTACATTGCTTCATATTATACAAAAATTCTCGAACTATCAAAACTTTATACCCGATAATGTAATAATAATAATATTTAATAAAGTGTGTGGTACGTGCACCCACCCTGACGTATTATTGTTATTTCATTAAAATTATTTTAAATTCGAAAGAAACAGAAAATAATATACAATGAACGATTGCGAAACGCTCTTTGTATAAATGTATATATTATGATAAACTATAATAATAAAGTCCTAAATGTAAGTTGTACCAATTAGTCTTTCAATTTAAACGATAAGTTAAATTTCAACCGAACGCAAATTATTATGATTATTTTATTTATATTTAATATATATATGTTGTTTCTGAAGTTATATTTCAAAACATTAAAATTACTTGAAATATAATTAATATAGAAATGTTAGCATTGAAATTCGTTTTATTTTTATTAACGAAGCTAAACAAATTGGGCAACTTTTTTAACTTGACGAGTTAAAAATTTGTTAGCTGTTATTGGCAGTGCTATAGTTTTTTTTTATTAATTATTTCCAATTTATCATTAATAAAATGGTATGTATAACTTCATAAGTAAAATATTTCCGTCTTCCATTTCGAAAATTATATTAAATTCAATAATGCAATTACGATGTGTAGTTTCTCACAAAAAATAATAAACGATTATAATAAACCAGTTACCTAGTATAAACTATATAATTATTCAACGCTATTAATTTTTCAAATTACAAAAGTTAAATATTATATTATAATTTAGAGAAATGTTTCAGACACGTGTTATGACATTAAATCGAATGTCGTTTTTGTATATTATATATCAATAAAATTCCTAAGATTTTATACGGTTCAGAGTGTTCTCTTGAGCTCCGCATCACGATAATCATAAAATTATGTGTTATATAGTCAACCTGACATATTTTTTTATCGCTCAATAAATACCAACATCGATATTATATATAATAAACTCTTTGATTTCTATCTATGCATCCACAAACACAAATGCACGCATAATATATATCAAGTCTCTCCCGATTATATATATATATATATATATATATATATATATATATATATAAACAGATGATTAACGACATTCATATATATAATATTATACTGTTCTAGTTTTTATAATTTTAAAACTGGTTGAGAAAAATTACGCTTTGCGCCACCGAGTTTCCTTGTATAACATATATATATATATATATATACAAACATATATTATGAATAGGTATATAACACAATATAATATAGGTACCAATTTTGTTTTGTTTTTAATTACTTGTTTCATTGTTTTTATCAAATTCATTTTTTATCATGCCCTAACGGTCTATACAGCTGTAGTCGATAAACAATTTCTATTGCGGAGCTAATGATTAAAGTAAATTAAAAACGAGATCTAGAAAAATAGAAATCTGTAGTTTTCATAATATAAATGTTTTATTTTTGTATGTATTTAAAACACAATATAGGTACTCGTAAAAATTTTAAATTATTATTATGAAAATGATTTTAAATTATTAAATTTAATTAAAAATATGTTTGAAAATAAAATTGCCTTCTGAGGTCTGCCAGTTGATATTCTTTGGTCTAGTGATGGGTTAGTTTTGGCTATGTTAAAGAGTCGGTCACTTAATATAACTGGATGATATAATATAGGAACCCGGGAATCAGTTACAGTTATCTTATCTTTAAAAATTAACGATTCTATATAGTATTCTTTTGATATTAGTAACAAAGATAACACACTATCGTTATGTTTAGATGATAGACACAAAAACGTAATAATATATATTATACACCAGTGATTCCAACTCAACTCAAGTCATGGATCACTTTTGCACATTTTCAATCACTACGGACTTGGAACTTAATTTTACACCATTTGCTTTTTAAGTTATACACTGAGTTAGATACTTATAGGCAAAAGATGATGAAATAAGCACTAAAGTAAATATTAATAATCAATCTATAATATTCAAATAATAAGATCTGTTTGAACCCTCTTCTTTGACCAGTTATGGCTAGTTATGAGATTCTTGAAGTATTTGTTAAACAATCAAATAAAATCTTTGAGATCGCGGATCACCTAACCGAGACAAGTCCACAAACTTACAATTGTATACACGTACGAATATACGATCATTGGTTCTAAAGGTACCGGACCCTATTGAAGGATGTAATGTTTAATATCGATACCGATAATCAATATATAAATCAATATTGCCGAAAAAACTTTCTCGGTCCAACCGACCGACAACTACACCAGTTTCCGGCCGGGTGCCCTTCCGTCACGTATATGGAATGTAGTCGCGTATAATATTATAATAGTTACTCGCCATACGATCGGACGTCGTTTAAAAAAACGTCGACCGATTTGGGTTTGGTATACTTACACTTGTAATAGTATAATATATTAAACGGGACCGGATCTGTGCGGACACACGGACACACATACAGCATACGCCATAATAACAATAATTATTATTAAGATAATCGATACGCACACAATCGACAACGATGCGAAATAACGTGCAGATTTTTTTTCTACCCTCTCGTTCATGTATACGCGAGACGATGCACAAATAGTATCTAGGTTATTCAAACGTATACACACATAATATTATTATAATATAATGTATATAAGAGTGTTCCTTAACGAGAGCTGCTGTTGCTGTGTGTGTGTGTGTGTGTGCGTATCGAAAACCTCTCCCATATCTCGTTACAAGACCCGTAATTATAACTGACCGAAAAATCGAAATAAATAAATAAAATAACACTAATTTCGATGTCGATAAACACTACCTATATAGATGTGCGTATACGTATTATTATTAAACTGTGGCGATTAATCAAATTCGAGCGACCGATACTCTCTCTATACTATATATTATGTAGGTACGTATTATATATTATACGTTTATATACTTATATGAAATTGTATAAAATATTTTATCATTGTTATTATATTATTTCTATATACCGCGGTCGTATTTATATATTATTATACACATATAACCGATAGCCGACCACCTAACTGCCGCCGTTTGTGACGCAAACCGTAATAAAAGAGAAAACCGCACGGAGGCCCTGCGATCTGATTTATACAATAATAAATAAAACTGATATATTATAATATATTTGTTATTCGATTTTAATTATTATTATCATCGAACGATAAAACCGAATGGTTTACGGTGTTTAACATAATATAATAGTATATTATTATACCGTATATTATACAGGTAGGTGGTTAGGATATATACATACACGCATAAATGAATAAACATAAACGTCAAGTAAATTTGCGAGCGCCCGTAATAAAATGACACTCGAATAATGAACAGCTAAGAAACATGATAGTTATACCTATCTGAAAAAAAATTTTTTTCTTGTAATATAATATATGATATAGCTTCGATGGCGCGGTAGAGTCACTATATCGTGTCGGAATATAGTAATTTAGACGTCATTTCGATTGTTCTTACGAGTCGTAAGAACGGCGTGACCACACACATAAGTTAAGTACAAAAAAATAATAATAATACATAATTGAAATCTAAAAAGCGAATAAATATATTACAGTCTTGGGTTTAGTCGATAGAAAAAAATATTAGTGGTTATATACATTATATGTGGTATCAATAATATGCAAAAATGGGCTGCGAATAAGGAAAAAAATTAATTTTCTTAATTAAGTTAAATAAATGTAATGTTATCTATTACATTACGTACGTTACATGCGTAGTATTATATGAGAGATTATAAAACATTATTTTTAGCTCTGAAATTACAGGTAGGTAGTTAAAGTCGTTAAAATTATGACACTACATTTTCTTATACTTACGTAGGTCTAAGAAAATAATAAAACCAAAGATATAAAGAAATAAAATAAACATAAATTCAAACTATTTGAAATATTTGTTAGTATTTTGTATAAATATTAATTATACTCAAACTTTAACAACTTTTATGAATAATAAAATATTGCCAATGTATACATCATCTAATTAAAATTGAAATAACCATCATCACCATTATATCATAATCTAACTACCTAAGATAAATAAGATGACATCGATACGGGTTAATTAATACTCGCTGTCTCGTCTGAACGAATTTTTCGACGAAATAGATGAATTTTTATTTAATACTTTTAAAATATTATAGGTACCTATATATAATATTATGTGCTAAACATGCTAAATACGAGTATGTACGTATTTTCGACCGCGAGAATGTATCGAAAAAGCAATAACGATAGTTATGTAAACACACATAATCAAAAGGTAATAATATAAACCTCTATAACCTACCATGTATTATAACTGACATTAATGTATTTATTATCAAACATGTATCCTGCGTGTTATAAAAATTATAACCAATTTTTAACTACTATTATTCGTTACTTTTATATAACGTGAACCCGTTATCGGATTAGTTTGGATAATTAAAATTATACTGCGCCCGTTATTTTGTACTGAAAAATGTATGAATGCAAATTAACTGTGTAGTTATGTAATATAACATTTCAGTTAACAATATGCAAATCTTAATCAGCCGAGTTATATATATATATATATATATATAGGTTGAAATTAACTAAACAAATTGATTAGTTTACGAATTATTTTTAACCTGCAAAATTGATTGTTTTCCTAAACTATTGTTATGGTATACCTGCGAATGACATACGATATTTTTTCATGACATCGTAATGTGATTTTTTATTATTATTATTATTATTATTTTTTTTTTTTTTAATTTTCAGGGTAACATGCACCCGTCTTTCCCGTACGAAAGCGGCCGTTCCAGAGGCAGTGGCGGCGGCGAGTACTGTTCGGTCGGAGTCCGCGGCCGAGGCGACGTACTTGTCCAGTCGCATCCAGGCTTAGACGATTCTCTGGTATTGCACAACGCCCTGTCCAGCGTGGTAGAAGAAGCTCAGGCGAGTTGAATTTTTTCAATATTAAATATAATTTTATTTACGAAATGTTTTAGTATACATATCAACATATTTATTCAATTCGTTTGTAACGAATTTGTTTTGTTCCCCGTGATACGCAAGACACTTTTGAATTTGAAGTTTTTAATAATAATTACAACAACAACAACATAATAATATTATTAAAATCAGTGTGCATTTAGGTACGCCACGGGTGTCCGATAAGACACGCCTACGGGATACTACGGGAGAGGGTTGAATCGTTCGTTATATTTTGGTTGATTACCGGTTATGTTTAAGCGCGTTTGAATAATATATAGGCACCCAAACGCGCGTCCAAAGGGGATGGAAATTCTCCTCGTTTATTATATGTGTACCTACCACAGTATACGTGCAATACATAATGTTACACTGTATTTAACAGTATAACAAGGCCTAAAACGTACGATTTTCCACATTGTCATCATCTCGTTTTTGATAAATTGAGAGTTTTTTAAATAAAAATGTTTCCGGATTTTTTATCAATTCGATCCTGAATGATCAAATCGCGCGTTCCCATATGATATTTGAGTACACTTGAATTATATTTTCCTGACATAAAAACAATGTACTCAGGAACAGGAACTCAATTTTTTTAAATAAATTAAAAATGAATACGTTTTCAGTCGGTTGTGAACAATTTTTAGTTTTGAATTTAGAAACTGTTTTACGAGTACATACACAGGCATCCGACTATGTTCTGACCGGTATAATATAATATGTTATCTTATAATATTATTATCTGCTCGATGACGAATGATTGATGAGATAATACGAAACGGAACGTGCGCGCGCGCGTTGATCCGACGATGATCCGATGGTTTTAATTACACAAACAAAGCACCGCCGACGATTATTATCAAAAGAATTTCGTCCGTTAGTGATGTAACTTACTATACTTTCATGCGACCGCATACATTATATTATATCCAAATCTTATCCGAGATGTGCGTGTTACTCAATCCTTTTCAATATCCACCTATAGGACTGTAACGCGCGCATAATATAACAAATATTATACCTAGGTAAAAATATTATTACCTATTCGTTTACGAATTTATTTCCAATTTTCAATAATATGATTTATATATTTTGACCATTGCATTTTACTAATGAAATTAATTTACAAGTTATTAAGGGTCGTTTGACGGGTGAAAATTCAATTTTAATTAATTATTTGACTTGGCCAACTCGAGGTAACTTGTTTCGAGAACGCGACCATCCATAAGGCAATATACTCATAAAATATATAAACACGATGCTCTACGTAATAATATTTGTGAATCGATCGCACAAATCCGAACAAATAAAATAAAACGTGTATTAGTTCAGTAAAGTTGTATAGCAATCAGCTATAATAATAATATAATACTATTATAGCACATCGTAATAGTAATTTAAATGAACACGTAAATAATTTCAATTATTATTATTATTATTATTATTATTGGCATAAAGAACGGCCTCGGCGGTAGCGATGTATTTAATTTTTTTGTGATAGGTTTTACAGGACCGGACACTCCTCCACGAAAACCACCGACGTTACATATTATTATCATTATAATAATATAATATTATAGATATAAATACACCGTACGATTATCGTAAATATTTTATACATATATATTTTATACACGAAATTATAATAAATATATTATAATATGGGGAATATATACGAGTGAATGTTCTCGGACGGCTCCCGAGATACGGCCGCGTTTTAATTTTTTTTTAATCGGGTGCGCCCATAACTCGTTACGTCCCTATCGAAATAATAATAATATAAAATATAGGTACATAATATACACACGAATCACGAATGGATCTTAGAGTAATGGTAATAAATCGGAAATATGCGTTATTCTTTTCGTATATTTTATGTTCAATTTATTATATCTTCTGTCCGGGGTCTATAATAACAATAATAATTATTTAACAATACGGACGGTATTATAACGTATACTATACGGTAATTATAATTTAATTGAAAAAATAATAATAATAACAATATTAATGATAATACTAAAATTTTTGTATCAGCTCTAGGTATATTTAACACATAACTACGTTATTGACGACAACAACGTATTGAAATAATTATAATAATAATCTAGCACGCGCAACTATATTATACGAATATATTTGCAATTATTATGATAGGTATATCTACATTGTGTAATTCAGCGAATTCCGACCGCGTCGATTCGCGATTCAAAGATATAATATATCGATTTCACCATTTTACGCGAATGAAATCCGAGATTGAAAATATCTATGCCGGGCAAAGTAAACTCAGCTATAATGATATTAATTATAATATACTTTTTAAATTATTAGTAACTTTTTAATTTATATTAATTCAAAAACTAATTTTTAAATTATAACATAAACAAATGACGTGATATTTCTATATAAGTAGTACCTATATTTTCATTAATTTCTTTTAAAAAAATTGATTTACTACTATATTTATTTCAATCATAGTCAAAAGCAAAGACTGAATACTCTAAATTATCAAAAAGTATAAAGTGTTACCTAAAGTTTTGAATGTCAGAAAATGTTGCGAGTCACTATATATTGATACACTGTTATCGGTGTTCATACATTATTATAATATTACAATCCAAACGCTACTCTTTTTTAGATTATTTACATGTATATTTGTATGACAAATGACAATAAATATTAATTTATCGTTTTTTCCAACAGGAACACAACGTGGACGACAGCAGTTCGTTTATGAACGATTTGCCGCTACTGAAACGTGAGTATTATAATACAATTATAATTATATTGTATGATGTATACAAACAATAATTAATAAGACATATTATAAGTATTATAATCGACTGGATCATTGGATAATGGTGTTACAAAAATAGCGAGAGGAGAAGGCTGGTGTGTATTAAAGCAATCCTTATTGTTTTTTTTCTTATCACTCTGGGTACCTAATTACATACGATCGCATCGCGATATTATATTTAAATATCACGATTATCGAAAAAATATAATTGATATCGCACTGGTTTGAAAATTCGTTCGAGACAAAATTGGAAGGGTCGTAGATAGGTGAAATTGGACGTCGAGCGAGCTAAATAAACCGCGTCTCCCAATGTGCAGCATTAAGTTGCGGCGTCGGCGGCGGCGGTAATTTTCTTGGCGCGCGAAGATTTAATTATATTTTTCGATTTCAATTATTTATCGTAATCCAAATCGTATTTTACGCGATGTAGCGTGTCGATTTTTTGATTTTCGCCGAATAAATATTTTATGATCGTAATTAATTTTTCCACTGTGCAAATCACTCGCGTTAATGCGTTTTCGCATATCCGTCGCGTTAGCGTCCCCTCCGAAATGTTGTCGCTGATTGGCCGGCCGGCGGGGCCAATAAAATATAAAAGTTCCGGCGTCCCGCTGACGACGAAATTTCGAGGGTCCTTCCATCCGCCGCCGCAGGCTCAGGGTTCCCAGGTGCGCTTTATCGCGCGCGATGACGCGGCTCTTCCCGATGATTTTCGAGCCTAATAAACCCATTCGAATAATTATTTCATTAAACACGCGCGTACGTATTATTATTATTATTTAAGAGTTTTTTTTTTTTTTTTTTTGTTACAATGTCAATCGCGTTCCGGTCGGACGGTTACTTTTTATATTTTATTTTTCGACTGTACCCGGTACATTATATAATATTATTATATGCCTCGGGGCTCTGTGTCGGGGTCTCGAAGAGCGAGCGGGGGCCGCGTCCGGGGCACCGGATCTCGCGGATTTAACGGCATCGTGCGATCTTCCGCGGCGCTAATTCAATACGGTATCGGTAAAATAATAATACTGAAAAAAAACGTTATTTATGAAAATTTGTTCGCTAAATGAAAATGAAAAAAAGGGAGTAGTCGACGAACGTGATTTCGTGCTCGTTATGCGTTTATTATTTCTTATTTTATTTTATTTTATTTTTTGATTTTCGCGTCCCCATCGATGAAGTCCGCCGCACCGTCGTCGTCGTCGTCCTGCAACAGATTCCGTCCGACGCGGTGACTGTGGCGAGGCTCGCGATCGCGCGACGAATAGGGTGGCGGCAGAACGTATTATAATATTATATACTGTACGCCACAGAATTCCGAATAATCACGTTTGTACCGAAATAATATTGTGAATGTAATATATAATATCATTGTAATAATAATGATGCGACGACGGAGATTCAAAACGGATTTCGCGTACGTCGTTATACAAAATATGTTGTACATTTGTATAAATAAGGTATAAAAATCATATTTGTTTCGTGCGCAAATAATCAGGAGAACATGTATTTGTGACTATAATCGCGTTACTGTTTCTTCTAGTAGAATTTCTGGGTCAAGAACTTTTATATTTATAATATAATATAAGTTTGTACCTTGAAAACTGTATTTCTTAATATGATGCTCAGTGAGTTTTTTCAAAACAAAACTTCTAAGAATATCTTTCATTCGTGTTTTAACAATATAAATGGGCCCACTATATCATTGAATAATGAAAAATACGAGATTCATGTAATTTTTTTTATAAAAACTGCTAGGAAAAAAGCAATTAAATAAGTACGAATAGCTGAAAATGCACTTTATCACAGAAAGCTTAGCATTAAAACTTATTAAAACTAGACGAGATCGGCCACCCTAGTCTTACACCTGCATAGATCTCAATCTCCTTCAATTTTCTCCTCGATCTTTTCTCATTTTCCCCATAGCTAATTCAACTCCTTTACACTTTGTCTTATTCTATGCTCTATGTCTTAGCTTTCTCATCTACGCCAAATTCGTTTCATTTTTTTTTTTTTTTTTAGCTACCTATCCTATCGACATCTTCTTGTCACACAAAACTACAACCTTAAATTAAATGTTAGCTGTTTTTACGCCGCACAAACAATATAATTATGCAAATGTTGTATAAAATCATAGTCCATGATAAATATCGATCATTTACATATAGCGTCGTCACTGGAAATATATCGCGCCCGGTGCAACGCATTTTGTACACAATAATATAATATTTCCGAACACGACATAATATTATATTATTATAAATAACGCGTCTTGCGTCGCTTTTTTTCACTTCCAGTTTCCGCTTCCCACCGTGCGTTTTCACACCTATATTTCGCGCGCTATTGTATACATTATTATTATATAACGTATAATATTATACGCACCGCGTGTAATTTGTAAGTAGTCTGCAGATTTTTTTGATTTTTTTTTTTTTTGGGGGGCGTCCATCGGGAACGGCCCAGAAAAACAACGAGCCCTCCCCACCACCATAATCACCGGGGTGTATATACAGCTAATTTGGGGTGTGCCGTATGACTTGACGGGGGGGCGTACGCGAAGAACATCTGTTGTATTCGTGTTAGCGGATTTATTTATATTTAGAGAGTCCTTTTGTCGAGTTTTTTAGAAAAAAAAAACACCCTCCGATATAATATTGTAGTTTGCCCGCGCACTATATATAAATGTGTGAACCTGAGACGTTCGAAGGCGGGTTTTTCGTTCGAGTGGACTTTTACGTTCAAAATAATAATACGATTATTTCACTATTGTTATTATTATTATTATTATTATTATTATTATTACTATTATTTTTGTACCTCCGGGCGATGAATAAATACGCGTATATACCTACATATTGACCAAATATCAACCGTTTATTTTCTTCTCTAATTTAAGTGATCACCCATTTCAAATTTCTAACATTATGACTCTATACTGTCGATCGATTATTATGTTATTATGTCCGTGACGAAAATTCTATTCGATAATGATAATGACAAAATACACGTTAGATAATAGATAAATACCCAAGTTCAGCCCCACACAAATGTTGGAAATAGTAATCATAAATGTGCATTACGGATCTAAGTAATGTGTACTTACGAATTAGTATATATTATACCTAGTGTAACTTAATATTCTTAAATTTAGATCCAGTTATGAATTGTTCAACAAAGAATACACACATTCGTTGGATAAGAAAAATATCTATAACATATGTCGTTTAAATAATATAAAATTAGCGTGTACAATGTCATGTAACATCACGTTTTTATTTCATTTTAATGTACCTATAGGTACAATAAAAATGTTTAAAATAATGATTGTACCCTACTTATAAACTTTATACTTAGGATATGTAAGGAGAGGAAAATCAGAAGTGTAATTTAAAATATTTGAATTTTTATAGGTATGTCCACAACTCCTTCGGACGTGTTTTGCAGCGTGCCGGGTCGTCTGTCGTTGCTCAGCTCTACGTCAAAGTACAAAGTAACCGTTGGCGAGGTCCAGCGCAGGCTGTCGCCACCGGAATGTTTAAACGCCTCACTGTTGGGCGGCGTCCTCAGAAGGTAAGATCGTACACAAAATGTTCAGTGTTTTTGTTGTACCCCAAATAGATTTCGTTTCATTATTAAACGTATAAACTGTGCAATCATATACGAAAAAACGTGACCGAACGATCGCGAAGACTACCGTGCGCTGCATACGTTAGATATATAATATGTATACGGATAAGAGTGTGTACGCGTGAAATCGAGCAAAAAGTGAAAACAACAACCGTAGTACATTATCGCGCAAATTGACTACACGATTATTTGGCTGAAAGGAAGTCCGGTGAAAAAATGGGTATAATAAAATAATATGTGACAGACGCGAACAACTCATTTTTAAACTATTATGACAACAGTCGACCGAGATATAATCAATCGAACCGTACTCGCATACGAGTATATCTCAAATAAATAATAATAACGTTGAAAATTGAAAATTTACGAGCCTTTCCGTCTAGGAAGTATATACTCGTATATATTTATCACGAAGGAATACGACCGTTGACGTGTACAAAAATACGTAAAAATATTAATTATGTTATTATTTGTTATACACAATTACTCGAAAAAGCCCAATTATTTGATCAACTAAAACTTTATATGTTCTTGTTAATCAAGAACCATTTTTGACTCTCTTGAAACCTGATGATTGTTACCAGCCAGATAACATAGCACGTTGTTAGAAAGAAATGCATGTAAAACTGTTAATTTTATTATGTGTTTAACGAGTGCAAATCGCAAATAAATTTATACCCGTGCTTGTGTTTTCCCGTTTAAATGTTTAATGTCAGTTTTATTTATTTGTTTTATAATTATTATTATTATTATCAATATATAAGCAACGCGTATTATTCTTGTTTTATTATTAATAAACGCAATAAATTCTTTACACTAATTTACGATCGGCTTTAAATTAATTCCGAATGAAATAGAGCTTTCTATTCGTGATGATCAAAAAAACACCTGCTGCAGCCTGCAGTTGTGTCATGTGCACTGTGCTCTGCTGCAGTATTTATATAAGCACTTAAAAAAACGCGCGCGCCGGTACACCCTAAAAAGTCACTTAACGCGTTTTTATGTCTATAAAAAATACGTTTTGTGAATCGTTAAGTCCTATTACACACGTAGATATTTATTTCGATTTTAATGACGCTCGGTTAGATTTGTTTTAATAATTTTACACCTGTGATGTGCGACATGATAAGTATATAGTAACAGTATATGATATATATATATAGTTAGGCATATTTACATAATAATAATAATATTATTATTATACAATACGATATTGTAGACATTTTACTGTCTCATTGTAATTTGTACTTTCGATCAATAATGCGTAATACTTACATCAAAACGAAAATAATATGCTTGCAATGAAAATAATAATCTATGATATTTTGTAATATTAAAATACCTAGTACCACGACGATGTAGAAGTAAAGAAGTAAAACTATAGTCATATGTTCGGTCACCGAAAATCCTGTAATGTCAAAATTAAATAGCTATACTTATTCCTACTGCCGTCCCCCGTGTGTTAACCGTTTAAAGGTATTTTACTGAACGATAACAAGTGCATTTCTATATGAATTGTATAACGATTATTATTCTTATCGCTTATCACAATTTTAAAAATGTATAAATGTTCTGGTGAACGAAAATACGGAAAACGATAAATATCTATTAAAATACAGACTAGTACAACTAAAAATCAAATGTGGTAGAAATTCAATTATTTTAAACTAGATGATGTTTGATAAAATACTTAAGAGTATATAGAACAATATTAAAACGATTTCAATCTAAATGAATGATTTTTATTAGCAAATCTCATACATCGATTTATAGATTCGTTTCTTAAGCAGATTATAGCACATAATATTATATATTACCTATACACATTATATAATTTATTGTTGTAAATCTGTGTAAAATCTCATCGATATAAAACAACACGTGTATAATATGTGAAAAAATATGTTTTATCCTAATGAATGACATCGTTGACACGTGTTTTCAGAATATCGTAACACGTTTTTTGTTTTTTTTTTATTATTATTATTTATTCTTGATCTAACGGTGCGCGCATACGGTCATAAATATTCAGATAATATAATATATAGATGGCGGAATGAAATGTGTAGAATCAGAAATTCGACTGGTTTCGTTCATTGATGTATTCGGTATATGAATGAATTATTTAATCTCGCGACGAGAATTACAGTGAATATTCATTCTTCTCGATAACATATTAATATATTATTCTCGTGCCAATTAACCGACACGTCACTGAATTAATCGTTTATGACAAATACAATTATTATTCCACTTGAATTTCCCGTTACTAAATAGTGACTATATAATATATAATATTATTATCTGACTGATCCGTTTGTAGAATATTATAATCGCGTAAATCACATATTAGTTATTACAATAATAAAACGTGTTGTTGGTTTTTAGGGCGAAATCCAAAAACGGCGGTAGACTGTTACGCGAAAAACTCGAAAAGATCGGTCTAAATCTACCGGCCGGAAGAAGAAAGGCAGCAAACGTAACGCTGCTCACGTCGCTCGTCGAAGGTATGTAATTTATTGTTTTTCCCATTTTATAACATTATAATATTATGTATTTGAGGGGATTTTCGTCTTTATATTTATTATTAAATGGATAGTGGGTACGTATTGTTAAATAATCGAATATTGTTAAACAATTTAAATAACGAGTATTTCTCGTTTTGTTCATAAATCGACTTATGCATGTTGTGTGTATAAAAAAAAATCGAGTTTAATTTCCGATTGCATTTTAATGTTGAAAACATTATAGATTTCATTAAAATTCCCACAGTATTATAGTACAGAGGTTTTAGTTCCATCGTAATATTTGTAGGTATATGCAATATTTGCCTATAATAGTTGTGCCTATAAATTATTTGTAACTTATAACGGTCGTCGTAAATAACATAAAATAATATTATGCATATTATTATAACGTAATAAATCTGATGCGGTTGTGGCGTTTAGGTAAAATCGCGATGACCCACATCGATATACGTATATATAAGACCGACGAAAGGATTGCGGCTTGTCTTGTGAGGTCTTCCTGTATGATAAATCTCCTGTTGCACAGCCTGTTGTGTGTGTGTGACGTCACGCGGTCACTGTCACTTGTCATGACGGAGAAATAATGTCGGAAAATATAATATACCTAATATAATGTTATTATTATATCAAACGCGTTTATTTTATATTATTATTATTATTATTATTATTTTATGAAAATATCTGCAAGTATGATCTGAATTTCACGTGTACTTACAATTTAGTCATAAATAGTGTTCAACGTCGTTTAGAAGAAATGAAATTATAATAACAATAATAATAACATGAAAACCGACCGCAAAAGCGAGCTAAGCTAGTGCGCAGATAAAAAATGAAATCGGCCGAAAACGTGCTTCATTTGCGCGCAAAATTATTAACGTTTGCGGTCCCCACGCGCGTTCGTTCATTTTGCTCGTGCAAATCCACCACCGACTGAGCGCGCTTGAATTTTTTTCGCATCCGGAACTTCGCCGTCTAGAAACGCGCACGTACCTTAGGTTGTTATTAAACCACGTTCGTGTGCGAAAAAAATACCAGCAAGCGAAAAAGTATAATCGGAAATACCGTACTGGAAATCGCATACGATTATTATTATACTCAGTACTGATTTGGATGTTTAAAGTGTTTTATATCGTCTTCTAGGTATCTAGGTAAAATTATAATATTATGTGGTATATAAATTATGTATAGGTATAAAGAATATTATAATGACCGCGTATGTTTAACCTATAATTTTCTTTGGTCGGATATGCCATTTACTATACACGTGTTACGCAATATTACTCATTATAGATAGAAGGTAGCATAATATGCATAACAGTAGTATAAAATTGTTGGTTATAGGCTACAGAATAATAGCAAATATTTTGCAATAACAATATTGTAAACAATCATTATTATGATGTCCTAATAATATATATTTAAAAATGAATATTTAATCTATTGGACATTATAGATCGGCATATATTTTAGTTCGACATTTTTATCATCTTCTCCTATTGAAATATTACATATATAGGTTATAGACTATCAACTCATCAAAATGATCTAAAAGTTGATTTACAAACCATATATAGTAGAATTTAATAAACAACAGAAAAATTAATTTTATAATTTTTAATACCTACCTATATACTAAGATAAACGAATTAAATGATACATCATATCAAATCCCATCGTATAATTGACTCTTTCAAGAAATAATCTAAAAAGAAAAATCAACTACCTACTTGATAAATTAATTGTGAACGTAAATTTTCAAGCATCGTATTTACATATTATATAGTGTCTCACATATATTTATTAATAACTGATTGTAATGATATTCATAATTAGATAATAATTTTAGAAAATACCATATTTTTATGATTTATATCACCAGTATATAAAACCACAACAAATAAGTTTGTCATTAATTTATTATTCAGCATATTTCAATAATTTTTTGCGTTTCGGTTATAGTTTTGAAACGTTATTTATAATTACAACTTACATTAATTACATTCTTTATTAAACTTGTAATGTGAATTGATAAAATGAAAACAATTTTTTAGAGGGCACAAAATCATGAAATGTTTTAAATTGAAATCGTTTGTGGTTACATCAAAAATAATATGTATTTAGGATATATGAGAAATAATTTGGCACGCGACCGCATGTCAAAACTCGAATTTTCGAAAATTTCGTCTGATCGGTCAGTATAATTACATAATATATGCGCGTAACTTTAGGAATTGACCATCCTAACTCTCAGACAATCGGCCAGAAGATATAGGTGGTGTTGTTCGGGTCGCGAGATATTAATAAACGCGTGATGGTTTTGCATATTCAACAACGGTCCGCACGCGACAACTGCAGCAGCCGTTGCTACAGGTGTCGGCGGCGAATAAGAAACGGTTTTGTTTGCCGTTGATTTATGGTCGGACGAACGGCAACAATGGTCTCGAGGCGATGACGGCTGGCCGAGGTGTAAAAGGATAAAATATAAATAGCAGGTAAAAAATGAAATAAAATAGGAAAAATACGGCGGCGGCGGCGTCGTATATAGCCGGTAGATGAAATAGATTTAACAGATCGCAATCGCCGCGTTAATATACATATATTATGAATATAAATATATTTATTGTATGCGCGCGTGCGTATTATATAATACGATTTATCAAAAAATGTAGGAGAGGAATAAAAAATTCATATAATATTATCTTACGGTACAATTGTTTATTGTGTTTGTTATAATAATATTATCACGGCAGAGAAATAGTATAATATTATATATAGAAACTGTAACTTTAAGTGGATGTCACCGCACGATTTTCTGTTTCTGTCTGTCTAAACGCGGTGCAGCTACAGTATATATAATATGTATATTATAGTAAAATGATTGTACGCAAAATAAAAATTTCTGATTTAGGGTACACGTTACTAGACGTTAAACGCATATGATCACATCGCCATTATTTAAAAATATTCGTAACTTTAAACTTGATAACAATAGCGTTTAAGGTCTAAATTTACCTTAAATACTGCTAAATGTGCTATACTTATTTTGCGTATGGTTATTTTGTTATACTGCACGTTAGACAGACATACCTAGGTTAAGTTAATGCCGTCCTCTCAATACCCATACTATGGTATAAGGCACTTACAACGATCTATCTTTAATCACGAGATGATAAATTAAATTTTTTTTTTCGATTCATCATACGTTCATATTTTGTTCTCCGCAAACCGTTCGATTTGTCTGTAATACTATAATATCTATATATAAAAGCGTGTATATACGATCGTTCCATCGTAATTTATTGAAACTCTTCTGCCCCATACACATAAGAATATGGTGATAGGAAGTACAATACAGATTTTAATAATTTTATGTACTTATATCTATATATAGTTTAACGGATATAATCACAGGTTACACCGCGTTACCGCAGCGCATAATATTACCATTTACTCGACACGCCTCACCGCAAACGCGTGTTAGTAAATTTGTATTGTCATACGATACCGCCGATATACGTTTAATAATTATAATATTACGCAGTATAGTAGTGATTTATATAAAACGGTTAATGAGAACGTTTAAAGAAAATCTATTCCGGAAGTTGTCGTTTCGCGCTGCGCTGACGGAATTCGTACATGTGTGAACAGTCGATTTTCTTTTTTCCGAAACACCCTGTGGAATTTCGAATCCAGCTACGGAATTTCAACTGTGTAAATTATGTAATATGTGCATATTGTACAGAATGAGGTAAAGGAATCTCGCCGAATATTTGGATATGCTTGGAAATTTTTATATTTATTTACCGTTTTTTTTAAATTAATACTTTTTAAGTATATACGCGCATTTCATTAATAACAATAAAAAATGAAAAAACAATAATTTTTATTTAACAATGTCTCTATCCACGCTGTTCACGAGAAGCGCTTATATCATATATTGTTATAATGTTATTTATTTATTTATCAACGCAATTTTTTTTCATTAAGTCTTAAATTCTGTTTCAACTGGCACATTATTAGACACAACAAAATGTGTTTCGAACTTTTTTACGTGCTACATCATAAAATAAAATACTACCTATAAAACTACTTCATTATGACGAATATTATTATAATTATAATATTATACACAACGTTGTTGTTATCATTATTATTATTATTATTATTATTATTATTATTACACGATGATCGATGGCTACCGCCGCCGCACCGACATCCATCGGATATTGTATCCCGTTATGACGATCATTGGACGGCCGTCGTCGAACGTATATGTCGGGCCAAGGATAATTTATTAACCTACTTTTTGTCGTCTACCGACTCTTGTACAACGCGGATTGGGTACATTATTTAAACAATATTTTCGACTTAATATTATTTACAATCATTAATATATAGTACACTATATACATAGTAATAATTATTGTAGTATAATTATTATTGTTATCGTACACAATATTATATTATTATTTTTTAATATATATATAATATACCCTATAGGTATGTTTAAAGTTTTGCGAGTACATCGTTATTAGTGGGAAAATAGTGTAGAAAAGCTGCATGCGTATTTAGATTAAAACATTAACCTTTACAAGTCCATTAGACCGATATTTTTTGACCGATTATTGACGGTTTGATGATCGTCTTTAAACAGGTATTTATACCAGCATAATAAAGATCAGATATCTAATACATTTTGGCGTAGTTCATTTAAACATTCAGTTAATTACAAATTTGTTTATTATTAAATATTTGAATGTATTATATTCTTATAGATAGTTGAGAACTATTTAATCTAAGAAATAAGAATACTATATCGTTACCTATATTAATTTAAACGTATAAATACAATTTTAATCAAATAATTGATGTAAATAAAAAAAAAGGTGTATATATAAATAAAACCATCAATGTGAAGGTGTACTTGCAAAAAAAAAAATTATCATATTGTGATAAAATTTAAAATATATAAACCTATACCGACCTCTCCTATATATTAAATTTACGAAACTTTTAAATTCTCCTCTACACTAACTTTTTAACTCGTCATATTCCAGTCTCGATTATTATGATTATTATTATTGTATCGAAATCATAACATTAGAATATACATTATTTTCGGTTCCTTATTTATGCCGCACATTATTATTATTATATTTTAGAACAATGGAAAACCGCCGTATACAGAATAGAAAGCCGTGATAATATAATATGTTTTATTTTTATTATTCACACACTACAGTTCGATATATACACGAGTATATAAACCTACCTTGGGCTGTAATACACATATAATATTATTATTATTATCGACGATAATCCGATTTGTGTATAGGTTAGATATAATAATAATAATAATAATAATAATAATAATAATAATAAATAATATAAAGGATAATATACGCGCACATTGCGCAACGAGAACAAACTAAAAGAATACTATTGTTTTTTGACCAATGGCGGGAAATTCGTCACGGATAACGCGCTTTCCGAACGCCCCCAGTGGCCCTACCGTTATTATAATACATTGTGATCAACGGGAGCGCGCGCGCGATCGTAATTGAAAACGCCGCCGTCACCGCGATGAGAATAGAAAAAAAAAAAACAATTTATGACGTTGGCACTTCGTACCAAATATCGTCATTTGCAAAAGTAAATAGCGTATTATCAGCAATAATAATATTATTTTCACGTGCTCGAGCGTGCAATATTTGAGAGAATACCTTTCTAATATGTTCGCATTCAACAGTCAAAAGCAGGGCTCAATAGGTTATGGCTTTCTGGTGTTGGTATAATATTCGGGTGCTTAAAATATCAAAATAAAAAAAAAATGTTACAAAACATTTTGGTACTCATAACCAGGTATTCATATTCAGGTAAATAACATACGGGTGTTTTACTAAACGCACTATATAACTTAACTTGGATGTTTGGACCCATCAACTAAAAGTTGCGCTATACGTATACTGATAACAAATTCGCATTCAGCTCATAAAATAACATATTTGAATAATTTTTAATTAGGTTTTGTGTTTTGAGGGTTTTTAGTAGTGTTACGGGTTTGGTTAAGTCCTGGTTAAAAACAATAAAATTCCTTGGTGCCTAAAAACGCAATATAATATAATAGTCCATGAAAGTCCTGAAATAAAACACATTATTTTGTTGCTTTCAAACAGTCGTAACTATAAAATAATATAATGAAAATAATCAAATACATTGCGATCGCGGTCTATATACGGTACGTATACAATATATATACATATAATTATATTACAGACGTTTTGCATAATATTAAATATTATTTATATTTCGTTTCTTTTCTTTTCGGCGAAGGCCGCGCCTTTAACGTAGGTACGATAATAATATAATACGCACATTTATGGTGACGCGCGCGCGTGCGTGAGAAAATTTACCGTAGTATAATATTATAATAACGTATATAGGTATAGTTTTGGTATATACCGGGTATATAACTGGTATGCTCATAATACATGTATATAATATATTATTCCGGCGAACGGAAAACCGGAATTTCCGGACACGGATTTACGCGCAGTTTACGCACACCCGCAGATATATTATAATATTATACTTATATAGTTGAATGGGTATATAATATATATATATATATATACGCGAGCGCGTTATCAATGAGCTCGTGAACGCACGCCCACGACCACGGTATATCTTATACGGGCTCGATGGCCGGTTTTTTAGGGTCACCTGCCACAATTTGACCTCCCGCGCTGACGACGACCGCCAGCGTCAGAAACAGTGCGCGCGTATAACGTAGGTAGGTATATAGTTTTTCGCCTCGAGGGGCATCCGCGTCGAATTTCACTCGATACGATTTTTTTTTTTTTTTTATCACAATCCCGTTGTCGTTGTTGTTGTTGTTGTTGTTGTTGTTGTTGTTGTTGTTGTTGTGGTTTTCTCCTCTTTTTTTTTTTTTTGCTTTTTATATTTATTATTGTGGTACTCACCGCCGCCACGTGGACACGAGATATACGCGCGAGTCTGCAGGTCTCCGAAAAATATGCCGCCGCGCCGTCAAACGTATCGCGGTAAAATAATAATAATTATCGCGCACGTTTTTTTTTTTCTCTTATTTATAATAATAAATAGGTAGACATTTATACGCATGATGTATACATATTATATATATATATATATATATATATATATATATATACGCAACCTAACCGATATTAAAAATTACGACCGTTTCGTGTTTAATATTTTTTATTTTTTTTATCTTCTCTCCACTCGTAAATTATATGATTACGACCCACATTTAAATTTTCTCCGCGCCCAAAATAGAACCCGTCAAGACTGCGGCGTACGTGTCGCGGGCGCGTTATCTCGCGCCTCGTTAAGAGATTTAAGATATGCCATTGCGCAAAACTTTATGTTTTCGTTCGCGTTCCCGAGTAGGTACATCTTGTTTCAAACGGTTTCTTCGAACGCGGTTAATGAAATATATACGAGTATAGAATCTTGTCGATATGTTATTTATAGACATTTATTCATCCGTTTAAACGACCGCGAATTTTAAATATTATAGTAATCAATAGCGTGATAAGGAATACTTCATGAAAGGGAGACAATTGTGTTTCATAATTTACAATTTTGAAATTTGAAATTTAGGTAGAATGTCAACATATAAATTCAGCATATAGGGGATCTATCCTCCATATCACTCTTCCCAGAGGTGAATTTAGCAATTCATAAAGGGGGTTCAGATTTTTGTTTTGGAAACTTTCATGAAACCGAACACCCTCAATTATGATATCAAATATTCACCGTTGCGGTTTGGCTGCATAATATTATATGCGATAAATTATCATTATATTAGATAAAATCGTTTCATGCGATAGTGCGATGATATATTGATATATGAGATCCATCTTATTATTTTTCTTATACTCCCAAGCCCAACTAGATGGGATCGGTCACCCTATAGTCCTACAACTCCATAGATTTCAATCACTTATACCTCAGACCTTGTCCATCCACACCAGCTATTTTATATTTTATATTACTCCTATTCCATATACACACCTCTTCTTCGATTTTTCTTTTCCCTACCTTTACCTTATATATTCAATTTCATAACAATATTCATTGCCTCTAAATCATCACACCTCATAACATGTCTAAACCATCGCATCCTATTCTTTCTCATTTTTTCCATAATTAATACAATTCCTATACTTCCCCCTGTGTATTCATTTTGTATCTTACGTTTTCAAGTTGGTCAACACGTTCACTTTGTATCATTTTCATCTCCGCTACTCACTCAGTACAAATTTCCGCTTTAGCTAACCATAAGTTACGAAATATTGGTAAATCTTACGTAAACACTCAAACACTTATTTTTAATGATATCGATAATTATTTTAATGATAAAAACCGGTAATAAATCAGGAATGTAAAATTCAATTAGTACGCATGTTTGGAAATTATAATATATATATTTTTAAGCTTTATTTTAACATTCTCGACACACTAATCTAAATAGAAAATTTATGTATAGTACCTACATTGTTTACATACGAACAGGTTGATTGGAATTTCTTATTATAAAAACGGTTTTCACCCTGTATATCTATATAGGTACGAGTTCTAACCGACTACTAATTGCGACGGCGGGCGGTAAATAATAATAGCGGTAGAATTAATATATTATTATATCCGGTCGAGACTGGAACGTTATTGTAATAATATACGAGATCGGAATTGATAGGGTGGTAAAGAAACTGTAAACGGTGCCGATCTACGAAAGGGACACGCGCGAAAAACGGTGGCGGCGAAACGCGAACGTTTACTATTGTCATCGTGACTAGATGTTATTATAAAGAAATACTCGTACAGCCGTTCTCTCATTTATACCCGTGTACCTATATAATAATAATAATATTATTATTATGCTACCTATAATACCGGTCGTATACACTGGAATATAATAAAATATTATTTATACCGCGTATTTTATTCCCGACTTTCTGCGATCGCGGTTTCGTGACTTACCCGGTTTGATAAACGTATATTATTTATACTATCGCTGTCTGAAGCGCTGTAGAAAATAAAATATATTGTATGAAAAAAATAATAATAATATTAATATAATAATTGACGAAACCAAACTCTCGGCTTTCCCATTCACTCCGCGCAACAGTGTTGGATACCTATATATAACATTTATTATTATTATTATTATTATTTATGATAATAATTCTCCACACGTCCGCCGCACAAGCAGCGCGGCACGTCAGAAAGTTTCGATTTATTATCGCGGATTTCGTATCGGTCACCGGCCGGTAAATCTTTCAAATCTCATATAATTTTATTATATTATGTTATACTCGTAATATAATATTATTATAATTTGCGACGTCGCGAGAAAAACGACCAACACAAGAAAATCGCGGTCGGACTATATACGTCTTCTTCGTGCGGAAAAGTTTACACGGTCGGGTGACCCTTCGCGCGTGCATTCCGCATAATAACGGGTGACTTCTCGACTGCTGCTGCTGCTGGCGTGCAGACAACTTGCAACAACAATATTTTATATTTATTACGATGATATTTATTATCGACGCGTATATTATTATTACACATAATACACATTATAATAATATGTAAATTCGTATTGTTCATAAATTGTTATTACGCCCGAGAAGCGAAAATTATATAATTTTTACTATTTTTATAAAGAGGAAATCTAGTTAAAAAACCGCGTACATTTTCAAATAATCGACGCGATTAATAAATTATACGATTGATTATTTCTGTACGTCTGTAGGTGTACCTACTCCGTATATAATTATCGCGCCGGATTCAGCTCGCGCCGGATATTGCTGCTGATGGCCGAAAACCCGCACGTGCTGTATTTTTCCTGTCACCATCAGGCATTTCCGTGCGGTAAACTCGCATTAAACACGATAATAATATTTATTTAGAAATGACTTCGACAAACTCGTTATTTAAAAATACAAAATTTCTATCAAATAAAAGCTATTATTTTTTTATCTTTTTACAGGAAGTTCGTATATATTTTTCATATCTTCGTGTGTATCAAAATCAAATTTCTAATTGTTACACAAATGGAATTATATAATTCTATAAAAATAATTTATCATAATTAACACAATTAACTCATGATTGTATTATGGTTTTGTGATATCAACAATAGCAAAATAGTCAGATTTTTTATTAAAAACTATAATAAATATATTCAATACGTCATGCACTCATATAAAATAAATTAATTCGAACGCAACTCAAAGACGAAGAGTAATATAAATACTTTTAATATAATATTATAGCACCCAGATCAAGTGATGCGCCAAAAGAACCGTTGAAATACCCTTTGTTCAAATACCTGGGATAGAATACAATTATATTATCATAATCATTCTTCAATTACATAATATTATAATAAAAAATAAAATATACAATTTACATCATTAAACCGAGTCGGACATAAGACGTTATTATTTTCAGTGTCGGTCACTAAAAACAATTGAAAATATATGGTTATAATATTATATATTATATATAATTTAACAAGGTTTAAAGTTAATACTTAAAAACGTAACTTGTTATAATGTAACTAATTAATTAAAATTAACTTGATTTTAACTTTTTACTCGTTAATGTAAACGTATTTTTAGTATGTTTTTATTAATGTTGGTGAGGTTGTAGCTCGTGAAAATCGTGTGTATTGTATAAAAAGCTTGCACGCGGCAACAATAGTAATATAAATAGAAGAAAAAAAAACAATAGAATAATAGTGAAGGCGACCCGCGGGCCAGTGCGTTATACTATCTGTACAAAAGATGCACGGGATTATTGAGAATGGCTTCCGTTTTTCGATATCGTCGACGTCGTCGTCATCGTATCCCTTTTATAATATTATAATAAAATAATATAATATATGATTTAATACGATAATAATATCGAAATAATTATAATCGTACGTCCGTCGTCGTCGCATTTCGGATAATAATAATCGTCAACGTGTAGTACAGCGGTTCCCAAACATTTATCGCCACGGAACCCTTATAGAAAATGATTTGTGTTTAGCGAAACCCAACCACCAACTGATCCTCAATATTTTCCAACTATTAATAGACGAGCACAATACAAGTAGCAAGTAATTTCCAACAACTTTAAACAAATTATCAATTCGTTCACAACATATTAATTTTAAACTTCTCTTAAAACAAACAACAGTTTAAATCAAAAGCCTTTATTTTAAACATATTATTAATCTTAAATACGTACATATTTATGTTTATAATGAAAAGAATGGAACTCTTACACAGTTTGACTGGCAATAAATAGTTTTGAAAATTTGTGTTTAATATCTTATAGCTGAATTCATAAGCTTGGAGCGGCATCTCTAATCTTTTCGATACTATTGAATTTGATGTAAGACACTGTAACTGAAACAGAGGCATATTTTGCAATTTTTAAAAGAAAGGTTCAGATTTTTTTTTAGAAGCTTTCATGAAGCCAACCATTCTCCTCATCGTTTAAAGATTCAGATTTAAATTTAAATTTAAGTATGACGAACTTTGAATTTCATTAAGTAAGGTTTTTTTATTCGCGCACTGAATGTTTTTTTTATATCGTCATAAATGTATATAGGTATACTAGAAAAAAACACTGTTTTATTTGTATTATGCGTGCGGGTTAACTTGCGGAACACAAATGATTATAGTACTCCCAGTGGTAAAAACGGATCAAAGTATGTGGCGGAATGTCCAGATATTATGACGTAATATTTTTGTACATTTTAAATCCAAAGACCTTTCCTTTATACCTTTATACCTTTCCTTTAACCTTTCCTTTATAAGTGCATAAAAAATTATGTCAATTTACATTATTTATCTAAAAAATGTAAAGGGGCGGCATCCTCCCGTATCCTCCTCTCCCCTATTACGATCACTGTGTACCCCCCCTCCCACAGGTTCTGAGGATCGCACTTTGGGAACCGCTGGACTGTTGGTAGTATATGCTCGTTTCAAGAGGCGTTCGGTTCTCGCGTGTTCCTGTGCGTGTCCGTCCGCCTTTTCTATTCGGGTTTTTAATTTTTATTATTATTATTATTATTATTATTATTATTTCGTCTACGCCGAGTAGTATAATATAATAATTAGCGGCGCCCGTCGTGAACCACGTCGTCGTATATCTCCTCCAAGACAATGCGCGGCTACTGGTGCAACCCATAACAATAGAGGAAAACCAATTTTCGACGGCCGATTGTTGTGTGTGTGTGTGTGTGTGTGTGTGTGTATCTCTCTCTCTCTCTCTCTCTCTCTGCGCATATTATATAATATACGCACAACAAGTGGTCGTCGCGTATATAATATGTTTATATCTACCTAATATTGAAGTCGACCGCCGCCGCCGACCGAACGAACTGGCGCCGCGTCGGACAACAAATAATAATAATAATAATTTATAGAAATAAGTAATATTATATTAATGTATACCGCGCGCTGCACGGTGTGACGGCGGCCAAAACACAATATTATACGATGATTCGAACTTTTCTTATAATATAATATCGTCGTCGTCACGACTACAATATTATATATATATATATTTATTTTTTAATAATATTTTTATTAGTAAAGTGTGGACGGACGAAGTGATGGAAGGCGTTGGGTGTTTTGTGTGACAAGTTTATGCCGATAAGACTGAAATGTGGCTATTATATCTGTATATAAGACAGAAATGTTGTAACGGATCGGATTATAATTATTGACAAACAAAATGGATATGAGAACGTGTGTAGGGGAGAAGGAAATGCTAACATGCGGATGTGACTATCAATTAGAAAGGATAGAATAAGTGGAAGTACAAAAGAGTTGTAACAATTGTAGTGAAAATGAGAGAGAATACAATATAGCTGAAATATTATAGACGTATTATGAGGAGAGGTAATGAGAGTTGTCATGAAAATTAATGTAACAGGCAATAGTGTGGTAGAGGAAGATCTAAGAATTGGTGGATAGATGACCCAGAGTGATATAAAAAAAATCTGGTGTGAATGGATGAGAGGTAGGAGATCAAGATCTATGGTGATGTAGAACTAGGGTGGCCTTCCCCGTCTAGATGGTAGTGTAAGACGAGATAAAATAATAATAATATCTTTATTGTGGTCTGCACACAGTGGTGTTATTAAGACCGCAAAAGAAATTATTCGTGAAAACGAGTTTTAGATATCTATACACAAGTTTAATGATTTAATATCGCAGTTCGTAGTATAAATTTATATATATTTTATAACCAATGAGTTTAAATAGGTATATTTTTAATAATATAGTTATGATCGTTTTTTATTTAAAATATATGCTTAGAAACCGGGAATTACAAAATGGTGTGTAAAATTTATACTGCAATTAATACTGCAATGTAAATGTAGAAAATAGAATTAATTTCCTGGATTTAAAAAATTTAAAATAAATTCATTACTACGGGTCATCTTGTAAAATATTTTGTTAATATTTTGTTCCTTAATATGCTGTTTCCGTTATCGACATCATACGGAAAAGGGATAAAAACGGTTCATCGAATATAATATTTTGATTGTTTTCAAAGAAAGTGGTTAACGTCTCCGTCTTGCATTTCCGATTTTTTGTTATGTGTGTGTGTGCTTTTTTTTATCATCGTATAATTTCAGCGTGTATCATCAGAATTTTCATTAATTATGTGTAAATCATTTAACGCGTTTTTACCCGTGTGGGTATACGCATATCATATTAGATGCGGGAAAAAGAAAATAATTGAAAAATACAACATTTAATAATAATAATTTATAGTTATTAATTTATTATATTATAATATCATAAAGTACTGAAAATTCGATCGTCGTCTGATATTGTCCTCATATAATATTAGTGGCGTGTAATTATAATATTATATTTTATAAATATTAATTATATAATAAACGTCAAAAGATGGAAAAATCGAAAATTGCGTTTCGTCCGCTTCAGAAAATTAAATTGACATTCAATCATTACGCGGTTTTCGTTGGCTGTTATATTAGATTCTGAGTGAAGAGAGGAATGTATTAGTTTCGGGTAAAAATAATGGTCCTAAATTTTTTTATTTCGTGATAAATAATTGAATGTTGTAGGGACGTGAACAATTTTTTGAGTACTAACATAGGTAATATACACGTGTGGCAAAATTTTGGAATTGATAATCGGTATAATAAATTGAAATGTATTGAGTTTCACTCAGAATCGTATTTTCTAATGTAATATCATTGCATTCAAGTTATAATAAACCACTAATTTATTCGAAGACCGAAGGGATGAAGGAGAAACGTCCAAAATCGACCTTCCCGCTTTTATTATTGTGTTTTTATTTGATTTTTTTACCCGACTGCATGAACGTTTAGCTAGTTTTTGTAGGACAAAAAGAGCTATTATTATCCGAACACTGACTGCTATTCTTTATATAATTACACTTTATAGATATATAATTGGGATTTAGTTTTACAACTTTATTGTTCACTACTTCTCTGCGAAATTGGCAATTAAAATAAACGTCGGCGGGAGTGAAAGCAACTTATTGCAAATTATTTCGGCCCGGTAGTTTTTTAATTTTTTTCGGATAACCCGAACATGCAATATACAATTTATTCTGCTGCCACCACAGTAAAAAATGACGTATATTATTATATATAATAATATGTATACAAGCAACGAGTACCAAAAATTTTGATAGATTTAAAAATTAATTTAAATACTTCTTATTTCAACCGTTTAAAAGAATATAGATGTGCCTAAGCGTGTTTTAATGTTTTATACCTAATATACCGCAGTAATACCCGACATCCTTTTCCTCGGTCTATCACCGTGCATACCAATATAGTGACTTATTAACCTGACCTATAAGTAAATTAATCTATAAAAAATATAATATTTATTATATCCGTGGGAGTAATCATTTTATTTAATTTTAATTTTTCATACACCAGTATTTTAAATCAAAGACTTACATATTTTACAATACCACATTTGACGTTACATTATGTAATAATAATTGCGAGTGGTACGCAAATCGTACGAATAATTCACGTTTATTGTAATTTATAACGATTACGTGTAATATTTGATGTGGGTGTGCATGCGGATTTTTCACAGAATGTACATATTTCTTTAAGAATAAGCCAATGTTCGTAGTTTACGGTCAATTTTCCACTTTCACTAAAATATCAAACATTTTTTCAACTATGTATCTATAAGGTTACATGTATACATATAAAACTATAACCACATATTATAAACTATTATTTCTATATTTCCTATTACCGGTCGGCAGCTGTACCTAAAATAATATTATGTTTGTAACCGCGGTAATGAATTATGAAAACAGACATGTATCTATATTAGGATCCTATTATTTATTTAATAGATTTCGACCTTAAAAGATAGAAATACAACGTTTGTATATTGTTATAAATGTTTTTTATTTTTTTATTTTTATAATCGCGTTCGCATAATTCAGAATTAAATTGAGATTTTAGTTTATAAACTAAAAAACTTACGAATTCTTATTAATATCTAATGTTATATTCCATACTTTGTCTACATACAATTCTATGATTTAAATCATTAAACCTAGTTTTTGTTTATTGCCTTTGGCGATATAAATATTTAGTGTATAAATTATAAGTGTTGTAAAGTACTTAATTATAATATAATATTATTACTCAATTATACTATTTAATATTTACTATTATAGTATACTTACATATTGTATTTTACTACTTATAAATACTATTAACGTTATGTCTTTGATACTGTGTAATATGTTATCGATTTTTTAAAACATTAAAAAAATGTAATTAATACGGGTTGCATCGGTATATTATACAGCTACAATAATATAATTATATTAGTACCGGTGTCACAGGCGATTTTTACCCCCCAAATTTTTACCTCGGGGGGTTAAAAACCAACCGAGGTCAAAATCGCCTAGTGTATCAGGTGATTTTTACCCCCCTAAATTTTCATCACCTAAATTAGCAATGTATTTTGTTATTTTGTTAGAATTCAAGTGTGTTTATATGGATTGTTTTATTTTTAGGTTGGTATTTTTCTGGTGGTTTGATTATATTAGTTTATCACGTTATTATAAAAAATCAATTGTCTTACGTCTACGGTGGCTGACTGACGGCGGGACTCTCATGTAGTATCATTGAATATAATTTGTTTTTAAAATGATTTTATACGGGTAATTTTAGCCATTAGCTAATAGATTATATTATAACTGGTAAATAAAAGGGTATACATTATATTGCGTGGTGCGTACCTGTTGAATTTATAGAATTCAAAAATATTATAGTTTATTGGCCTTTAAAATTATGCCTCAAAAATTGTATGCCCGGGGACATAATATCGCTATCTGTTTTCCTAGATCCGCAATGGTTAGAGAACTTGATTGAAGTTCAAGAAAAACGTAAAGATACAATATATATCATGTGTTGTAGGATTATATTAATGTTTTTCTAATTAAAAATAAAATGTTTAGGGAAATATTTAAATAAAATAATCATCCAAATCAATAATTACATTCATATATTTATATTAATCACATGAAAATTACCATAGGCAATTTTTACATAATATGGTGAAAAATTTGAGAGGTAAAAATGTAGGCGGGTAAAAATCGTCTGTTACACCGGCAAAACATTATACTATTATTACTTACATATTTATTATAAATAATATTTATTACGCAGCTTTAGATTATAATAATAATATTATTTGAAATTTTAGGTGAAGCGATACATTTGGCTCGAGACTTTGGATACGTATGCGAAACAGAATTTCCGGCCCGGCAAGTGGCCGAGTACCTGAGTAGACCGCACACAAGCGATCCGACCGAGTCTTATCGTAGAAAAGAGCTTATACATGCAACAAAGTGAGTGATAACAACATTTAATGCTAACAACTTTTGTTGATAACGGTATCAATGATAATTTAAATAATTATATGAATGTTAAATTGTAATAACCACATTCCTATTAGAGTATTAGCACCAGGATCCTATTATTCCCATTTAGGACTTCTATAATAGAGAAAATTCTTGTAATGCATTATAAATTATACCTATCTCTAATATATATTTCCAGATTTACTAATAATTATTAACTATATTTAAATAATATAATAATTTATATAATAGACTTATATGTAGTATGTACCATTGCAGATTATTGTCTATTATATAATGAATGCACAATGGTAGTATTACTTACTATATTATCTTCAAATTCTTTTATTCATTTGGGTATTTTATACCGTATTTAATATAATTTTTGCTATTCTGGATATTATAATAAATCAATAAATAATTACACAATATATATATATAGGAACCCGTACCTTTAAACATTTATTTTGGTTCTGTTTTCTAATGAGCACTTCTATAAGTATACTGATAACTGATCGGGACACCCACATGGACATCTTTGTCTCGTGCATTCAAATTCTAGAGAGACCCGTATTCCCTAAGGAGGCCTTAATCTCCTAACAAGGATGCCTATGGTTTACTATTGATATATTCAGTTTATTATATCTTCAAGAAGTTTGATTTTATTTATACGGATTTTTAGTGCAGATATTATTATTGCTAATAATTTGTATTTTTTCAACGTTCGTTCGTCAATTGAAAATTATGGAATACTAACGATTTTGTATTATACAATGTATAACAAAATTCAATCACGTAAATTAAAGAGTTCATAGAGCTAACCTAACCTAACCTAAGAGCTAGACTATTGCACTTTCGTCCACTGTATATGTACTATTAAAAAATGTACCCATTAAATATATTTTTATAATTGATATAAAAATATTGAAACACGCTGTTACGGTTATTTTCACAGACAAGTAACCAAAGAACTGATGGACCTGCTGAACCAAGATCGTTCACCGCTGTGTAACACCAGGCCTCAGCATATCCTCGATCCAATCATACAACGTCCGCTGACGCATTTTTCTCTCATATCGCACGGATTCGGCAGTCCCGCAATAGTGGCAGCACTCACAGCCATACAGGTGAGTCATTCGAAATATTGTATTCTTTCAGTCTTTGGGTGTTTTATTAACACGACTTATATTATCGAGACATTATAATATATGGTATAAACTATAAACATGGTTGTAGTTAAAATCGAATTGCGTGTTTTAAAAGTGGTTTCCAGAATAACCCTCTCAATATAAATTATATATATATATTTTTCAAAACCAAGAGAAGGACTTAATAGTTTAATGATGTTTTTGCAGAACTTCCTGTCGGAGTCGTTGAAACACTTGGACAAAGTTTACCCGTCGGGCAACAGTCTGTCATCGCAGCAACAGCAACAGGGCAACCAGCTTCAGCAACAGGACCAGAAACCCAAAGACCTGGTGGGCCTGGAGTTGAAAAAATGAGCCTGGTCGAGGCGGGTGCATCGCGAACCTGCCAGCGGCCTACAGCACCACCAGCAACAGCCGCCACCGACCCTGCAGATCCAATCGTACGAAGACCGCTGTCTTCCAGACGATTGCTGTCAGTGATCTATGATCCACAATTGATCTTAGTTTCGAGATTTTAAGATCGAATTTTCGTAACTTTTGTCGAATAGATTATGATGAAAAATGTAAATCGATTTTTTTACGATAACGTGACAATATAGTATATAAATAATATCTTGTTTTGTCGAAGTATATATGTACAAAATAAAAAAATTTGATAACTATTTTAACAAATATTACATAAATGTGTATAAGTTTATTAGAAAACCTAATAATATACGATACTTGTAAATAAATACGTAATATAATATATTGTATTAGGTACAATTTCTATTGTTTCTTCTTTTTGGACAATCGATTTTATTTGAAATTATTGTACTTAGGTATACATAAGTTTATACCTAATATTATGAAGTGAAAATTAGGCTTACAAATTATTCGTGTATGTTGTATTTAATTTATTTTTGTTTTTATACGTTTTGAAACTTGTAATATTCTTAAATGAATAACGATAATTTCCCGTCCCTTCAAGTGCCATCGTACATACGAAAACATTAATATATATTATTTTATATATTTTGTGATTCGTTTAAATAGAGATAAAGCACAATATTATATTATAATATTAAATGTTATTATTATTATTATTATCATTTCGTAAAAATGGGAAAATATATTGTCACTGGGAATCACGATCTTTGTTTTATCCGAGAATCAAAATATATCCAATGACCAAATGGATAAAATATCTACAGAAAAAGTATCCACGTATAATAAATATTGTTCGAGACTTTTGTTAATGAAATATTAATATATTTTTTTTTCTAAATTGTACAATAATATTATTTTAATTTTTAATATTATGTTATTAAGCTTATTATATTAGCAATATTGCTTTTAAAAAAACAAATATTGTGTTTTTTATTATGTTATACATTTATAATATATAATAATTGTCTGTGTATTATATATTTCCAAAATTCATTTACCGTTATCATTAAGTTAGGGTTTCCCAAATTGTCGACAAGTAGATTTTTAAAATTTATTTATTGTGGATATTTTATTTATTAGATATTATATATAATTACTACGGTCATTTTGTCCTTGATTGAATATTATTATTATTTTATTCGAACTCGGCAAATATATAATTATGATTTAAATTTTTGCTGAAAATCAAAATTCAAATGAAAAATTAAAATCCCATCTAGTTTTTAGACTTATAACGTTACGGCATGAAGTATAATAGTAATAATAATAATTTGTTTTGCCATAATTACATTAACTTATGATCTTCGTTTTTATATATTTTATTATTATAATTTATAAGAGTTTTTTTTTTATTGTGTAAATAATAATTTTTACCAGAGCCAAATCATTTTTTTTTAATTTTTATTATTATTGTTTAAATGGTATTATTATTATTATATTATTTTGTATATTATGGCGCTTCGTGAAATAAAAAAAAAAAAACAGACAAAAGTGTTTTATTCGAATATAATATTATTAAATATTGTATAAAACACATCATAATATGTGATAATATTATCTATAGTTATATGATTTGTGTATACAACCAGCCCCAACGATAATTAATAATAATAGATAGATAATAATATTATATAAATTATGATAACGATATCGTACTTACCGTTGTACCTACTGTGAATTTTATATATTATTATTATATTACATCAAACTCATTTTTATTTTAAGTACGAAAAACATAAGATTATAAATTGTATATTATATTAAAAAAAAAATAGAAGGAAAAAATATGCGAAAATTTGTAACATTATATTATATTTGTGTAGTTTTTTCTTTCTTTTTTTTTTCATTGCAATGCTCAAAATATTACTATAAATGTTATTATAAATTATATATAAAAGGCGTGTTTTTTTTTCAGTCCTCCATCCAATTAAAAAATATTCTTTTATTTTAAATGTTTCTTAATGTCCTTAAGTATTTTCTGCTATTTTTCAAAACTCCAATGAACGAAATCACATTCTCCTATTTATAATTCAGTCCGTACGGTTCGGTGTTAATTTTGATTTCCCATTCAGTTCGGTAATATTACACATAATATGTTTATATAATATTTAAATACTTTCCTTTTTATAAACTTCATGTGTTTTATCTCCTCTGATGTTGTCACTAAAATGGAACATGTGGTATTTCGATACAGGTCTCTTATATAGTAATTTTTTACTCTTCTCAACACTTCAACAGTGACTTTGATTTAAATAGATTTGATAAATATCGGTTAGCAGTACTTTAATAATTTTACAATCTATCATTAAAATCATGTAAAAAGATCCAGTGAATGCATATTGTAGACTTGTTATATTGTTATATATCATCAGTGGTGATTTTACGGAGGATCCAGGAGTACTGCCATAATAGACCCTACAGGATCCGAACTACTGGTGGAACTATTTTAAGGACAAAATCACCCATTCACCCGTGAATGGGTGTACACCACATATCAATCGTTATTGTCTTGAAAATATACTTATCCGATATGGATGATTTATACGATTGTAATAGGTCTGTACTAATTTTTACAGAAAATAAGCCAGAAAAGCAATAATATAGTTAAACTACTACTTTAAATGACAATTGTATACTAGTTGGTTAATTTTTGTTCAATGATTAATTTTTCTTCAATAAAAAAAAAAAAATATTAAACCACAAAATGTGTTTTTTTTTATATCGGTGGCCTTGAAAAATAACGTTTCAGTATTGATTATTCTGTTTCGTTACAAGGTGCGATAAGACAAAGGGATATAGTAATAATGTTAAAATTGAATATTATATCAAAGAGCAATATAATAAGTTAAACGTAATAAGTGTACCAGTAGCGCCATTAGGGGGGGGGGAGGGTAGGGGAAACACGGTTCGCCTATTTTTTATGTATTTTATCACGCCAATACATAATATGCAAACGCCACCTTCATAATCTTCAATAACATAGACTTATTGTACCATTATATATTTGTACCATTTTGTATCCTAGTAGTTTGTTTAGCAGTGAATAATAATATATGTTTAATAAAATTATAACTAAAAGAACTTTGTATACTCCTAAAAAATAGCATCAAAAGAGAAGTCGTCAGTTACTAATTAATTTTAATATCAAACAAAATTGGCCTAATTGGCGTAAAATTTAGTCTGTTTCAAATTTCGCTCCTCCTATAAAAATACTGAAATGGCTCCCCTGAAGTATACATATTATATATACTTCATATTAAGGAATAATAATAATAACAGAATGATATTGTGATTGTTGGTTATATGAATACCACAGTTTAGCATGCCACAGAATAAGAAAACGAGGTGGTGAGACAAAGAAGTACAGAAAATCATAAAGGATATCCAGAGATTTTCAAAATCTGTGGTGAATAATGAGGGGAATAAAGAAAAGTTGACGAGCTTTATGATTGTGAAAATGAGATGGAAATTATATTTTGAAAAACAATTGAATAAGGTGATTTAAAGAATATGTCTAAACATGTTTACGATGGATATCTTAATCATCGCTTATCTTCATTCTTCAGATATGAACAGCTCATTATGGCATTGTTCAATAGTTCCGGTAAATATAGCGATATTTAATGCGGTTGCCGTTTACCAAGTAAACGCAAAAAGAATTTATTGTTTCGTCAAATATTTTATACCCAATAACTATTACACGATTCTATACTTTTTTGGGCATATTGTAGAACCGATTACTAATAAAAAAAAAAGTGGGAAGGTTGATTATGGACGTTCCTCCTTCGTCTCTTTGGTCCTCGGAGAAATTAGTGGTTTATTATACTTAAGATTTGAATGCAATGATATTGCATTAGAAAATACGATTCTGAGCGAAACTCAATATATTACAATATGCTATATTGTATATGTATAAATTAGAAATGTAAATACTTAAAATAAATTTCAAGTTCCTACAATCTAAACTTAATTAGTTATCAAGAAATAAAATAATGAAACCGTAATTTTGCCGATTTTCAAGAACTTTTACTTTAAAAGCTTATGAAAACAAATTGTCAGTCACGATTATCAAAATATTTTGTAAAAAGATTAAGTAGTATATGTCTAGACTTTGATAAAATTTTTAAACCAATAAACTAAAAATTGCAGAAAATATTAAACATTTTTGGAAAAATGGCCAAAACTCTATACTTAGTCAGAAAACCAACCATTCGTTTCTAAATTTTTTCTTGTAATGAAGAATAATTAAATTAAATACTCAATATACCCTAATTAAATACTCAATATAATTTTCAAGCTACTATGATTAAACTTTCATTCGTTATCATCAAATTAAAATATTTTAAATTTTAGAAACGTTATTTTTCCGATTTTCTGACATTTTTTAGTAGTTTTTCTTTTAAGGAAAAGCTTTTCAGAAATTCGAAAAATGAGCTAAATAAAGTACCAACTAGATGCAACTTGCTATCGAATACATACCCTACTTGTGGTTATCAGATCATTATTTCTACCCTAAAAAATGTCTTCATACATAAAAAAAAACATCTTTGTAAAACTAATACATTTTTCGCTTCGCTCAGAATCTAAAAAAAAAAAAAAATTGTTGCACCATAAGTGACTGCGTTCAGTAGGTAATAACTGTAATGGCGATACATAGTCTCTAATCTAATCTACTTTTAGCGTGAAAAAGAAGTTGTTTAAACCGGGAGAAATATATCCGCTGAAAAAAGACAATAACATGACGAGAAAATGAAAAATGTAAAATCAACCGGAGGAGATATATTGCGAGTTACATGGTATTTTAAAATCAACTAAGCTTCCGAACATATAGTTTTGAAATTCAAAGTCAATAAAGATTTTGGATTTTTTCGAAAGTGTATTTCTTAGTCCATCGAACCTTGTATGATAACGGTTATCTTGACGGTGAAAGCACCGATTCCACGCTACGTATTTTTTTTTTTCACATATTATTCTTGTAAATACCCGGATTTAAAAATGTATTAATATAAAATTTTAACATTATATCTGTATATATTTTTTGTACTTAACTTGAATAAATTAATTACTGTTATACTTTAAAAAATGGTAAAGAACACCGATTTTCGTGGTCTGTAGATGTTGTAAACGGGACAGCTCAAAATACATTTCTTATTTCTTTATAATATTAAATATATTTTAATTCCATAACATTTATAAACATTAACATTTATTACTTTTTAATATTTATTAACATTATTATTTATATTCTACAAAATATACTTGCGTAAAATATATATTAAAGTATACTATTTCTAGTATACATTTACATTTCATAACTATTGTTATATAGGATTAAATGAATGTAACTAATCTAATTGTTGTACTTAGTTTTAAGATAGCATCATTGTCTCTTATAATATATATAAAGAAATAAAGAGAAGTAACAATTAAAATTAAAACAATAATTAAACATAATAAAAATGACAATATGTATTCTTTATATATAGAAAATTTAAAATAAATTCACTTCAAAAAGTTTAAAAATATATTATGTGTAATTGTTTTATTATTCCTCCTGATTCTGCACAGATTAATCTAAAAATAAACATATTTTTAAAATATTATTACTATTTTAAAGAATAAAAGTAATTAATGATGCGTACAAAATATTTAATTAACTATTTATTATATTTTATTATTTAATAGACTAGAATAATATTAAAATAACAGTTCAAGTCAAAATCTATAGACCATTTTATTGTTAATAAACATTATGTAAAATAATGACCATGCTAATTGTTCACGCGTTACATTAATTTACGACAGCTCATTATGTTCACACTCTTTTACCTCTCTTTTATCTATCCCTAAAATATTATATTTTTTAATATTATAGATTGTTTGTCTGTCATTATTGCTATTCATTTTGTTCATCCTTATTTAGAAATTTTATTGATGCATATGCAAGTGCGTCGTGCCAACTACTAGGTAAGAGCTCGTCGTGCGTAAACACTAATAATATGTAAAAATTAGATTCTAATGTTTAAATGCATATTTAACGTTAATAAATGACCGATTATTATTTTTTTTTTCCATAAAAGTAAAATGTGTATTCTATACTTTATCGTAGCACTAGGATTTTACGACGATTTTTTCGTAAATATTTAATTTTATATAGCAATATATATATTTTATGAGAAAAAAACTTTATACTTAAATAAATTTATAAAATTGTTATACAAGATTCGTATATATTATATGTAATCATGGTCAGACCTGATCCAGTTTTCAAATACAAGTTTGTATCTAAATTTTGGTCATCTATTAAAAAAAAAAAAAAAATGTGATATTTCTTACAATAAGTTTAAATAAAAACGATAACAACTATACAGAAAAAGTAATTTGTAAAATCATTGTTAAATGTAAAAATGTATATTTGTATAAATAATAAATAAATCATATAGTTAATATTTTAAGAATCTTAATTAAATTTGTAATTTAATTATTCGATCACAAAACCTATGATACTTCATTCTTTCTTAACTCCTTGAACTCTTTCTTATCTCATCATTATTTTTCGATGAACCTACATATAATATTATTATCATCGGTAGATAACCTAACTTAGCCTAACCGAAACTTATAATTTTTCTCATCAACCTATTCACTTTATCGTTATTCGATCGTCAATCGAAGGATAACACATCACTATCATAAATTTTTCGATATTCCCACGTACATATGATCATTGAACACATATCACATCTTTATTCGAATGTCAGTTAACGTAACTTATAAGTACTCTAACCCCTCCAATTATCATTTCGTTATATATATATAATACATTTTAATTCGATCGTTAACATCTCGCTATCCCGACCGACTCATTACACCTTCCTACTTAAATATTTGATTCAGTTAAAATGTCTGTATAATTATATTATACTAGTTCATACAATATAATACTATTTTAATATAATATAATCAAACTTTGTTGTCATCACACGATAATCGATAATGAACACCTCACTATTATTAATTTTTCGATGTGCACATACATATTGTCACCGAACACATAACGCATGTTTATTCGATCGTCAATCGATCTATCACACAATTTATCAATACTATAACCCTTCCAATCACCCTTTTGTTAATCAATCGAACTTTAATAGTGTCCTATCGCTATTTTCTCGATGTATACACTCATGAACACGACGATGACGTAACTTTTTTTTTCTTATCAACCTATTGTTACTCGATCATTAATTGAACGCTAATACCTCATTCATTTTCAATGTATACATACATATTATCCTCGAACACATATCGTATCTTTATTCGATCGACATTCAATCAATTACTTAATTCTCGAGTACTCTACCTCTTCCACTTTTTTCTCTTTCAATCTCCTTAAAGGCAATCAAATAATAACACTAATTTATCTATGTGCACGATATATCACCGTTACTAACCATATACTATAACCTCACTTTACCTGTTTCAAACGTGAGTCTACACCACGATACTATGGTTGCTCATCAGCCTATGACAAAACCAATAAAATTTGGACACCAAAATCATCCCTTTAAAACGGCTTCCAGACTACTAGTGATCTTATGAATTAAAATGGGAACTATTTAATATAATAAATTATAATAACCTATATTATTATTTATTGACTTATTTATTAATATACTAACATTTATTTTAAATTTAACTTATTTGTTATTAATTTTTCTAACCTTCAGAAACACGTTTTGAATCCTGTCAGATAGCAAAGCAGCTTAATTCCCTTCCATTATTATTAAAAAAAAATTTACAAATAATTGCACTGATAGACAATTATTCCGTATGGAACGCTGCATGTATAGGTCCGCGGAATCAATTGGGTGGCCAATTTTTTACAGGCCTATAGGCAACCAAAGTATCTTAAATCGTGGTCAACAAGATCACGTATTAACGCAAAGATAATAATAATACAACTCATAGTATACAAGTGTTATACATATCATACTTTTATTCAAATGATAAAGACAATACGATTTGACTTGTTAGTTATAGCAGTTAATAGTTGTAAAGTAGTTAACTAAAGGATCAAAATTATTGATCGCTATCAGTCTATCACATACAAATTTTGGCATTAGGTATGCTCTATTACTTATTAAATGTGTTGAGCGTTTACTGATATACTAAATTATCAACTTTATTCTTATCACCCAATCTCCTTTCTGTCAATCGATCGTCAATCGTTCGTTAACATATAACTAATATGATTACTCACCTCTTCCACTTTTTCCACTTCCAATCTCTTTATAAACAGGTCGATAGTCAATCGAACACTGACACTAATTTGTCTAAGAATACGAAATTTCATCGTTACAAACCACATATAATATTTTATTTTTCTCGCACTCAATATACTATTATCTCACTATATATACCTATAACATAGTAATATATTTCTATCGACATACAATTATAATGTTATCTTTAATATACCTACTACAATAATCATTAAAATATACTTATAGACAACGCATAGTAAATATATAAATAAATAAAATACGAAATAAAAACAAACAGTATTATTGAAACAACAAATTATCTTTAACTTATGAGTACTGTACCCCTTCCACTATTTATCATCCAATCGCCTTTCTGCTAGTCGATCGTCAATCGAGCGTTAATAGTGTTCTATCACCATTTTCGCGATGTATACATATGGACATTGAACACGATGATGATGTAACTTATTTTTTTTTTTATCAACCTATCGTTATTCGATCGGCAATCGAAAGCTAACATCGCACTAAAGTTTTCGATTTATACATACATATTATCATCGAACACATAACTTATGAGTACTCCCTTCCACTTTTTCTCTTCCAATCTCCTTATAGACAGTCGATCATTAATCGATCACTATCACTAATTTATCTATGTTTTAGTATCTTTTTGCCATTAAGGCATAATTGTAAACTAAAATATTATATTTTTTAATATTATAGATTGTTTGTCTGTCATTATTGCTATTCATTTTGTTCATCCTTATTTAGAAATTTTATTGATGCATATGCAAGTGCGTCGTGCCAACTACTAGGTAAGAGCTCGTCGTGCGTAAACACTAATAATATTTAAAAATTAGATTCTAATGTTTAAATGCATATTTAACGTTAATAAATGACGGATTATTTTTTTTAATTCCATAAAATTAAAATGTGTATTCTATACTTTATCGTAGCACTAGGATTTTACGACGATTTTTTCGTAAATATTTAATTTTATATAGCAATATATATATTTTATGAGAAAAAAACTTTATACTTAAATAAATTTATAAAATTGTTATACAAGATTCGTATATATTATATGTAATCATGGTCAGACCTGATCCAATTTTCAAATACAAGTTTGTATCTAAATTTTGGTCATCTATTAAAAAAAAAAAATGTGATATTTCTTACAATAAGTTTAAATAAAAACGATAACAACTATACAGGAAAAGTAATTGCTAAAATCATTGTTAAATGTAAAAAAGCTAAATTATTAAATATTAATTTTATTCATTTAGAAGGAAGCTCTAATTTTTATATACCTTGTATATTTGTATAAATATTAAATAAATAAATAATAAATCATATAGTTAATATTTTAGGAATCTTAATCAAATTTGTAATTTATTTGTTTAGTTCTTATTTAATTTAAGTAATTAATATATTTCTTATGAAGTAGGTTTAGAAATTAGTTTTTTTAATTTAGCTCGTAGTAGGGAATTCGTACATAAATAATAAAGTAATAATAATTGTATATAAATAATTATGAAATAATATTTTTATGTATCTAAAATGAGATACTATTGAAATATGATCATAACAATGTGCATTTGAAGTTTGATATTTTAATCTTAATTTTTAAGAAAAATAAATTATTTCTAAATTTTATAAAAATAAAACTTCGGATTAAAAAAATATTTTGATAATCATTATTTAACCTGGATTATTTCCGCTACTTGTACTGGCATTTTGATTCCCAATATTGTCCATTAACCATTGAAGTTGAAATGGTTCAGTTCTTTGGATTTCACTAAAACACCATTCATCAATTTTCAATAAATCTGTAAGTAATAATACAAACCATTTTATGTATCAATAATTGAGATAAATAAAACCTACTACCTTAATTTCTAAAATATATATAGCCTATTGATATTTATTTCTATAATTTTATATACAATGTTACGAAACATCAACAATTGTATGTTACGTTAACTTAATGTTAATTACAAATACAAGATACTACGTTTTCTTACTTAAATTGTATAATGTAGTGTTATTATTTATAGTAGTTAAACATTTATTACAATTTACAAATTTATAACTAAACAAGATACGTTTTGGTTATTATATGAACCTATTTACGATGACAATTAATGATTTGCAATAATTTTTATAATAAACTAAATGCATATAAATATTAGGTATTATTGTATTAATTTTAGATAAGTTACATTTAACTAAGAAATATATAAAATCTATGTTTAAATATCATATCATATTTTATTATATACTAATTCATTCTTATCGTCATAACCATATGACCCGTCATCTATGTTATTTTATATTATGTATTTAATAGGCATATACAAAAAGAAAAAAGTATATTTTGATATAATATAATAATTATCATATATTATATTAAATATGCGTACTTATTTTAAAATTAGTCGGAATTAAGTTAAATTCTGTGATGTGAGATATGTAAAAATATTCATAGTTATCTAAAAAAAATATAATATTTACATTAATTCAACTTATTTGTACTCAATATAAATAATCATTTAGGTATCAAAATAAATTAGTAATACATATTTTATTAAGTGTATAATAATTAACGATAATACAAACTAAATTTATTTATAATATGTTTACTGGGTGGTAATATTTAATGATATATATTAAAATTAGAGTTAATAATATGTACTACCTATTTCAATATTTAAATTAGCTATAAAAATAATAATATATTTTTTAAACTGTATACTGAAATGTCTGCAAATGATTAAATTAAATTTAATATATTGTAGTATAAAATTGTGTGTAATACCTATTAAAAAATTCCAAAAAGTTAAAAAAAAGGAACATCTAATAAACATTTGAAAAATCTTTTTTTGTCGAATGTCTATCAAACATTTTTTTCAATTTAACAAACGATTGTATATAATTTATTAATTGTTCGCTATATGTTTGATAATGCAGTTGTTAACAGACATGTAAACAATACCATTATATTGTATTCAGAATACATATTCGAATTAACTTATAAAAAAGTAGCCAAATAAGTATTTAAATAATTAAAAAATATACATTTTCTGATTATTCATTGGAATACATTTGTTCGCCACTGGGCTCCTATGAATAGGCGGTTGGCCTGATGACTCGTACCTAGGTGGATTAATATTATAATGTGGATACTGAATGGCATGGGTGATCACTTGATTATAGAAGCCTTATAACTTTTTTTGAGTACTAATATAGGTAATATTTACGTTTAATAAAATTTTGAAACGGATTGGTTTTTTTTTTTTTTTACTAAATTTAGAGCTTTGAATTTTTTTCAAAAAAGTTTAATATTACCTGCTTTTTTGGGTTAATGGTATGAAATTTTTACAGAAGGATACTCATATGCTATTTAATCTATTTACAGAATATTTTGAAAATCGTGACTGACAATTTTTATGAAATGATAACTCCTTTATATTGATCATGGGGATTTTAAATTTATTTTGCATATTTACATATGTAATTTACACTCGTGGTAAAATATTGGAATGGATTATCAGTATAATATATGTTAGTATAATGAGATTCGTTTAGAATCGTATTTTCTAATGCAATATAATTGCATTCAAATCTTAAAAATTATAATGAACCACTAATTTCTCCGAGGACCGAAGGGGCATTAAATTGACGTTCCCCTTTTTAAAATATGTACCTACTCATATTATTATTGTCACTTATTTGTACTTTTGTGCCATAGATATTATTCTTATAATTTTTATAACTCTATTACTAATCATCGGGGATGTATTGGTAAATAATTTAATAACGTCTTGAGTATGCGCCATATTTTTCTCAAAATTACTTGAAATTATTATTATGACATTAATTTTTTTTTATATTTTTAGTCAAATAATTAGGTTTTATCCTTAATAATTATTTGTATAATAACTATAAATGAAGTATAACTAGAACTCTATACTTTATTAAATGAGAATTACGTACGGAATGACAAATGTTACGTCAATAATATTTTGTTTTTATACAACCAGTCAGTGTTTATCACAGTCATATATTATTATAAATACAAATATTTTCAATTTTATTATTACAAAATATTATTTATCAAATATTATTTTATTTATTTGAAAATAACAAATGTCAATAATTATTGCCAGAACCAATAGTGTAAGACCTGTATTCCCTTATATCTACCGTATAATTATAAAATTATTATTTATATTACGTATACGCATTTTTATACAAGTTTTATGATCATGAGTATTTAGAAAGGATTGTTGAATGGAGGTGACTCTGATGAAATCATTGACAAAGTGACTACTAAAGGCAAAGTACTAAAAAACCTTTTATTGTTTTAAAATAAAAATTAATAATAATGAACCTTGTAATATTTGTTTTAGTTTTTTATTAAAATACTTAATAATTATATTAAATTTATGAAACCAACAATTTTTTTTTTCATTTTGGTGGCCCTTTTAAAATATTTCCCTGTAACAAAAATACTACCTATCCACCCCTGCATCAGATAGTTCATGATAATTAATAATAATAATATTTACAAACTAATCATGATGATAACAACTATGGTTAGAACGTTAGATCTACAATATTAAATATTAATTATCTGTCATCCTATCTAGATAAATTATGGGTTATCTTTGTACAACGCTGTTCACGGCATACACGTGAGTCACGAGCCAATTTACTTAAAAATTAAAAATATAGTCCACAAAAGAAGTGAAACAAACAGAAACTATAGGTACTCTACAAAATATAGGCATATTTTGATGATGATAATGATGTTCGAAATCATGAAGACATGAACATAACAATATTATCGTAAAGAACTAAAGATAATAATCGAGAATCAAGAGAAATACTTATACTCTGTTCCATTTAAGAGTAAACCGCGTTCGCGCATTACGGCTGACGATCTTGACGAATCTCCCTCCTAAGCACAAAATCAAGCCGCTACGACTCGCCATCTAATGGTGATTTTATGTAAACATGATGGCCCATAAAATATGATATTAAATTACACTATGTATTTTTTCCGGTAGGTAAAGACTAGATATCGGGTCGGTGTTAGCGATGTGTATCGTTGCTGATGGCGGCCAGCAAATATCTGTCCCGGGCCAGCAGCTTGGAGGGAGATGCGCGCCGCCCGACAAAAATTGGTCGCCGAACGGTTTACTCTTAGATGAAAAAGGGTATACTTTATTATTTTATTAAAATTAATTTTATTTTTTTATTCAATAATTCTAAAAATGTAAAGTCCTAAATATTATAAAAATTACTTGGTGAAATATAAGTAATAATCATATTGTGAGTGAACATTTTTGTTTTGAACTATTAACATACAAATTTGTATACATCATCCAATCTATTGGCAAAAGATCGAAAAATATTTCAGATAATCAGCGAACGTTTGATGGACATTTGACAAACACGTATAAAATATTTGTTTAAATGTAGACATATGTTAAGAAGAAAATTTAAAATATTTATAAACTATTAATGTTTTTTAATGTTTATAATACATAACTATGTAAAGATATTATTTTTTTATTTTTTTATTTACATTTGGGTACTATTTAGTAATAATTTATTTAAAACTAAAATTATAATGATTTACCCCGGGTCCATGGTGGAATTTTACCCAATTGTATTATTTCTAGAAATTTATAAAAATATAATATGATTATTATTTAATTATAATAAATATAGAATTTAAATTATTATAATTTAATCCGATTATACACATATTAAAATTTAAATATATATTTATATATAAAATCAGATAATTATTAAGTTTACTGCACTAACTGTAGCCACTAATCAATATATCAAACATTTCAGTTGACGATATTTTCTCTATAATCATATTTGAAAAATATCAAACTTGGTAAAAAAATTGATACATAATAATTAATTTATCATATTAAATAAAAAAAGCATGACTTATTAGAGATTAAAAACATATTCTTACTGGTAAAGCCAAATACCGTATTAATTCGATCTACAAAAACAATAAAATTAATTAATATATATCTTAAAATACTTGTTTTGGTATATATACGTGTATGAAAAATAAGTTAATATTATTGGAGAAATACTGAAAATACTTCAAGTAAGTCAAATCATACTAAAAGAAAATTAAAACCTAGTTATGAAAATATTAATATATACCCTCAGAATACTCATATATCTTTATTATACTTATTAAACGATTTAAAAACAATAATATTTACCAATGCATTTAATATCTAAGAAGATAAAAAAGTAATTAATAATAATAAAATATAACCATTTTTGTGACCTAATTAAACAAAAAAATAATTATATTTAAGGTTATTAGTACTATTAATTTAAAACTAATAATAATTGTCAAATTTGCTTTATAATATTGTACAATATAAATTGTAAGGTTCCAGAATCAAATCAGATATACATTTTTTATTTATTTGTTTTACTAATTATAAGTCGATTCTGGGACTTCCTACATTGTCCTTTCGATTCTTGGAAAGTTTAGTGGTGGAATGTTATTTTTTGTGAAAGTTATGTATGTTTTCAATAATTGTTTTTGTAGTTTTTCTTATCTTATTGTAAGACAATTGAGTAAATCGAAAAATAAGATAAATAAAGTACCAACTATATGTAATTCTCAACCAGAAGTATATCTTATTTGTTGAAATTAGACTCTTATTATTGCCTGCAAAAGTGACTACACATAAAAAACTATCATGTGCCTTCGATTAAACCTAAAATAACAATATTAAATGTATAATAAAAAAAATTGGGACAGTTGATTTACGATTTTTTTTTTTTAACTTTATATGGCTAAAAATATTCATATTTCAATCATAATTTCATTTTCAAATGCTAAATGTTAATTAACAATAAATGAGACAGCCGATTAACGAAATTTACAAAAACCTTATATAAATAATGAGTTCATGGCTTTTAGATATTTTAAAATATTCTCTAAGTGAGATGATACAACAATAGTCAACTAAAAATATTAAAAGAAAATTCAAGGTGATTATGAATTGGGTATTCGAAATAGTGAAATATCTTTTATCAATAAAGTATCAGGAAAAAAAAATGATCTAGTTATTCATTAAAATTTTAATACTCAGTTTTCCTGAAGGTTTGTCTTATTACATCAGAAATCCTATTTCCATTTACCCTAAATTTTTAAATTCAATATTATGATTATCATATTTAATGGTACTTCATTCATTTCAACTTCTACAGTTTATAAAATTAGAAATAAAAGTAAAAACAAACCTATATAATTTCCTCCTTCTTGAAAAGAAGTTCAACAGTCTACTTTGATATTTCTTATAACCAACTAAGTCTGGCAAAATGGATCTTTCACAATATTAAAATAAATTGTGCATTTTTCAATAAATAAACCTCGATAAACACCGAACTTAAAGTCTGTTATGTCAATAGAATGAAATAAGGAATCCAGTTTTAACATGGTATTAACCTATTAAAGATAAACATACGAGCTAACATAAAATACTAATTATTAATTACTTTCTTTGCCGCAAAATTTCTTAACATTTATAATTTTACCTACAATCAATGAATATTAAAAATCAATAATCAATGCATTATTTACAATTGTATTAAATTAATTGCATATGATTTCAAGTCATAGCATAATATGCTTATATTATATAATGGATATTATTTAAATTTTAAATTTATGTTATAATATAATGATTGGGAATGCATAATATCTTTAGGAAAATGTTTTATTTATTTTATTTTATAATAAGATACATGCAAAACAATACATTTATATGTATTATATATAAAACGTATATATTAAATCGTATAAAAAAACTAAATCACTTTATATCTATTACACAAAAAAAGGCTATCATATTGCCTTCAAGCATTCCAAATTAGCTAGTAACTATACAAATTTGTCTGAGCTAAGAGCTAAATGTAAATATTTGTAAATAATTGATTATTAATCGTATATTAAGGAGACTATTTCTTGGTTTTGGAAATTAAGTCAAGAAATAAGACATAATGAAAATATTCCTTATTGTGTTTTCCTTTATTACCCTTTGTTATTATTTTCTAGATGCTCTCTCGACAAAGAGCTTTTTTCTGCTATATGAAACTTGTCCCATGTAATTTTTTCACAAAATCAATAAATACTAAAAATCAATTTTTAATGCAAAATTTTAATATAAAATCAATTTAATTGAAATTTGCCTAATAACTTCAAAAATATTTTTATAATTTAATTTATTTTGTTTTATGAATCATGCAATTAGACAAATGCAAAGGAATAAAAAAAAAGTAATTAATTAAAAATCCATAAATTATCTCCGATAAGTATACAAATATGTGTTAGGCATGTATTTATAAAACAAAATAATAAAAAAAAATTAAACCATACAACGATTATATAATGTATATAGGTACAGGATTATCTATGGTATAACTATGTACATTACCTAGTACCCTGTCTCAGATCTATTTACTAATTGCAATATTTCCGCGAAAATTTTAAATTTTTGGATGCAGGTTTTTTTCAAATTATTATTTAGGTAACGTACTATAACATTAGTTTTATGTTTTGTTAATTGTTTAACAAAACAGCTCATAAATAAATAACTTTTTTAAGTTGTGTAATATTTAAAGACAGCAATTTTAAAAACTATATTTAAATGAGAATTTTGACTTGTCTATCTCTTATTTTAATCAAAAATTCGATTTTTAGGAATTTTTTTTAATTATTTGAAAAATCATATCTCTGACGTTATTATTATAGCCAATATATTTCATATAGTCGGTGATTATATCGTGGAATACAAAAAATATATATATATATAATCAATGTTATATTAAGTGATACATTTTGTAGACTGATAATAATTTTTTGATAAATATTGATAACTGAGGAACTTTACAAGACTCATTGAGGTATATTAAAAATAATATTGGAGCTAAAAAATATGATATGATATGATAATATGATATGATAATTAAATGGCTAGATATTTTAAACGATAAGTATATGTATATATAACCCAATACGATTATTTAATGTTCAAATCAATATCGATATATTGTTTTATTTATATTTGATTATTAAAGGATGGATAAAATTAATTTTTTAAAAACAAATTTAACAAACTTTGAATCAATTAAATGAATATAGATTTCATGATTTATGATGTACAAAATGTTTATTACCTCAAAGATATAATATTAATTAATTAATAGAAAATATTTAAATTCAAACGTACTGTCGGTATAACAATCTTTCAAAAAATTTATGTAGTTCATCTTATCTAGAAAAACAAATTCTTAATAATATTTGAATAAACATTTATTTATTAATTATACTAAATATACACTATTGGTCAATAATAAAACAAGTTAATTTAACAAATTTTAATTATAATTATTTAGTTCATGTATAACTATGCAGACTAAGTCATAATTTGCTTTTGGCATTGATAGTTTTGATTAGTATTCGAATACTTGTATTTTAACACTTTTTTAATATTTCAAATACTTATAAAATACTGTTTTTAATATATTTATTTGAGAATACTTAATACTTTTACATATATTAGAGAGAGGAATTTTTTTTTATGTCTCAAGACACTTTTTTGGGTTGAACTAATATTCCGATTACCATAATCATTCCCTGATTTCCGTATCTTATAGCTTTTGTTGGTACATTATTTAGCCCATTTTTGAACTTTTTAAATTTTTCCTTGGGAGAAGAAAAACTACCAAAAAATCGAGGAAAACAATTATTTCATATTTTTTTTTTTAATTCGTAATATTTAATTGAGTAGGGATGTCAAGAAAAGGCATACAAATTCATAAAAATTGCATACCAAAACTATTTGGTGCGATTTACGAATATCAAATAGGAAAATCCAATTTTTGAATGGTGGAGGGTACTGGGGAAGTAGTAGTATATGAATATCATTAACCCCGGAGGAATAAAGGAGTAGGTATTTCAATATTATGCATACAAATGAAAACAAATAACGTACTAAATATATTCGCAAATAAAACTTGGAAATTCCTATGTGGGAGTGCTATTGTACTCGACAAATGTATGTAATAACTTTTGAATATCAAAACAGTAAATATAATGTGTTTTAATTGTTAAAATTAAAAGTAAAAATGTTAAATTATAATTTTATTTAAACTAAAAAAAATTTGCATTTTTTTTCTAATATAGATGAATTAACTTACAGCTATAATCCATATTATTATTATTAGTATTACTGAAAATTCTATTTCTTTCTAAAAATATAAAATACAGAGTTATAAAAATTTCGAACTTTTATAACTTTATATGTGTCTTTATAATTCACAAAGCATTAACTATTAAAGTGTAATGTTCGAATAATTATCAATTTGTTCTTTATCTTATACTTTAATTGAATGTCTATATAAATTGTTTAATCGTTGGTTAGGGTGAAACTTGTATAAGATTATGTCTCAAAAACTTAATTACTCGTTAATAAACATTGATGGTCCCAATTATGGTTTTAATATTGAATATGACTTACTTTCACAGTTTAACACTACATTAGAAACTAAATTATTAAAAATT
>CM023358.1:62749824-62783219 GCA_013282895.1 Eriosoma lanigerum
ACATTGATACGTCTTCATATGTTATTTATTACATAAAAAATGATGCGTATTGATATATATATGACAAAAAATTATATGTTTTAGGAATACAGGTATATTGAAGTCTAATTTGAAAATTTTATGAAATATGTTATAGTATTATCATTAATTATAGAATTTTTTTAGAAGGTGGCTAAAAAATAATTTGCTAAAACCTAGTAAGAATTTGGAATGACCAATCTAACAACGAATAATTAATGGTCCGTATAAATTAACTTTCTGTGAACGTAAATATGTATATTTTGATGGTGATTTATAATATAAATTTAAAGCTAAATATTTTTCATATAATGTCCATGATTGACGCTTATCTTTTAATTGCATTGTCACCATTGCTTTAGAATTTATTGTTGCAAAATTATGGGTATTTACTCATTTTTTAAAATTTTTATGCAAATTAAAACTATTAGCTTTTTTTAAAAAAATTTTGTAATGTGAGTTATTTTATTATGAATTATTTTGTTTTAAATTAAATTTTCTAGGTGTATCTAATTGAATTAAATCAAATTTATTTTTAAATAAGAACTTTGCATTTGTATTATAATACTTATTTTATTTTTTTGAGGAGTCAAAATTTAAGAAGAGGGACTAAGAACAACTAATTCTACTGTATCTGATTTTGTCCGTGAATATGTTTTAGTTAGAGTTGATAATGAAATATATTTTTGATCAAATTTATCATTTTGAATTTGATCGAAACCTAATGATGAAAATGGCTGTTCATTAAATTTATATTTGTAGAGGATAGCAGTGTGTATTAATTGATTTTTATTTGAGAAATTTATAAAGCTCATTGATGAAAAATGTTCTTGACAAATGTACCTATTATAAAGTGTCAAAAAAGTGTCTTGAAAGCGTAATGGGCACAGGCACGTGTTAACGTGTTGGTTCTTGAAAATCGAGAGTGAGCCGTCAGCGATCGCGATGGCTCACCGATCAACGCTGCCGTCGATACGTTCCGATTTATCTTACGTGAAACAAAGCTGATTATTTAATGAGAAACGTATGGTATATAGATAGAACTATATAAGTTACTAGTAAGGTCATATAATGTAATAAAATAGTAGTTAATAATGCATTAATGTGTTATAGAGTTTTCATACCATGGAATAATTCGTTTTATTTCAATTTACGATATAAATATACATTATAGTATAATCGATATATTGATAACATAATAATTTATTAACCAATATTGAAGTCAGAATCTCTAACATTATTACTACAAATATTCTATTTTTTGAAACGCCATCATAAGTTATTTCTTACACATTTACTCATACTATGACGAGGGTACCACCACTATGCATCCCAATATCGCCCTTATAACCAATTACGTATGGCAAAAGTGCATCCTTTCTAAACTAGCGCTCCATAGTAGTTGCATCCCAGAAATAGTTGCCAAATATTAACATTTCATGGTCTATATGACTAATCTATAATAAATGGTATAATTTTATGGATTTTAATAAAATATAAAAAGAATCGTGACTGCCGTCATGTTTTACCCCTTAAACATTATGATATCATTTGATGAAATTTACCGTTCAATTTAAACACAAAATACAATATATCAATATTATGATTATATCTAGGCCAAAAGCACTAACTGCAGATCAGTATACTAATAGATAGGAAACTTTTAAATACTAATTCGAGATATTTAGAATAACGATCCATTAATATTTATAAATTTTTAATATTTATTTACATTATTATTTTTATTTTGCAAAATATACTTCAATGAATTATATATTAAAGTATACCACTTCTTGTAAATATTTACATTTTATTACTATTTTTATATAGGATTAATGAATGTGACCAATCTAATTCTTATACTTAGTTTTAAAATAGCATCATTGTCTCTTTTAGCGTATATAAAGAAATAAAGAGAAGCAACAATTCGAGAAAAATACTTAATTTATTATTTTATTAAAATAAATATTACTATAATTTTATTTCTTTATTAAATAATTCTAAAAAAGTAAATACCATAAATATTATAAAAATTAATTTTTGAAAATACAACTAATATTCATGTTGTAAGCGAACATTTTCGTATTAAATTATTAACATACAAATTTGTATGAATATGTGCATCATCAACTAATCTATTAGCAATAGATCGAATTTTTTTTTTCTATTCAATGAACATTTGATGGACATTCGACAAGCATATGTTAAATATAATAAATATTAATTTTGTATTTTAATAAATATTAAATATTAAAATATTTGTTAAATGTAGACGTATGTTAGAATAAAATTTAAAATATTTATAAATTTATAATATTTTTTTTTAAATATAAAATTTAAAGTTTAAATTTTGTAACTATGTAAAGATATTATTTATTTATTTTTTTTATATTTACAATTCACTCATAATTTATTTAAAACTAAAATTATAATGATTTACCGCATTGCATCCCAGGTCGACGAAGATTGTTTATTTCTAGAAATTTGTAAAATTGAAATATAATTATTACTTAATTTTAATAAATATAAAATTTAAATTATTATAGTTTAATCCGCTTATATATCTATTATAATTTCAATATATATAAACTTAGACTTATTATTAAGTTTACTGTACTAATTGTAGCCACGTAACAATATCTCACATATTGTAACTGCCTCTGTTTTTTCTATAAGCACATTTTAAAAATGATAAACTTTGTAAAATAAAAAGTGTACATAATAATTAATTTATCTTATTAAATTAAAAATAAGCATAACTAATCATTAATTAAAAATGTATCCTTACTATTTATGTCTAATACCAAATCGATTCGCGCTACAAAAATAATAATGCTAATTAATCCTTATCATAAAATATTTGTTTTGGTAAAATATACGAGTATGAAAAATGAGTTAAGGTTCTTGGAGAAATATTGAAAATACTAATATATATATATATACCCCCAGAATACCCATACATCTTTATTATACTTATTAAACGATTTAAACTACAGTCTATAATATATATATATATATATATATAATAAATATATTATAATATATAATACTACTTACCGAAGCAAGCTTTAAACATATTAAATAATAAGTTTATTTTATATTATGTTTTACATTAATATGGGCAAATTAATAATTTGTATTGATACAATTTTTATGACTAAATATTTATAATATCTAAGATAAAAAAATAATTAATAATAATATAATAAATTAAAATAACCTAACCTAACCTTTTGTGTCCTCTAATCAAACAAAATAATACATTTAAGGCTATTAGTATTATTAATTTAAAACTAACATTTATTGTCAAACTAATTTTATAATATTGTACAATTTAAATTGTAAGGTTCCAAAATCAAAGTATATATTAATTTTATATTTATTTGTATCACTATTTATATGTCGATTTTGGGACTTCCTACTTTGTTTTTTTCCATAGAATATACTAATCATTTTAGTTTTTATAAAATCTTTATTCATCAAATAATGTGTAGCAGAAAAATTAGTTTTTAATTAATTAAACTTAAAAACCTAAAAATAAATTTCATCAAAATTATATTTTCCAAAAACAATTTTTTTTCAACCTATTTTTGTTATTTTTCTTATTTTATTGTAAGACTACTAATTAAATGTACTATTATTACCTAACTAGATACTATTCTCTACCAGAATCATGTCATATTTGTGGAAATCAGACAATTATTTTTGCCCGCAAAACTGATTACGAATATAAAACTATTTTATATCTTCTATTAAACCTAAAACTATAATTAAATTTTTTATAATAATAAATAATGGGTCAATTTAATATGTTTTTTAAACATTATCGAGAAAAAAGTTCACATTTCTTCTATTCCAATCAAAATTTCATTTTCAAATACTAAATGCTAAATAAAAATAAAGGGGTCAGCTGATTCACGAAATTTACAAAAACCTTATATAAATTATAAGTTCAAGACTTTTAGATCTTCCGCATAAGTGTCTCGTGTCTTCAAGTATAGGTTGTTCATTGGTGTACAGATTAATTAACGTCGGAGCCAATATACAAAGTAGTGTCATTAACTAAAGGGTAGGCCATTTCTTTGTTTCCTCCATCTACTCTATTTATTGTTCATTGTCATCGTAAAACAGCGATTTTGTGAAGAGACGCGACTATTTGGATATAATCCCAATTCTTGGTGCAGTAATATATTTTTTGAATTAGAACATTATGGATGATCGTATCATATATAACTAATAATAACTCCGCGCGTCGGCCTTTTCGCGATTATAATTCACAACAACATAATATATAGATAACTCATTAAAATTCACGAAAACATAAAACGTGTGTATGTGAGCGCGCGCGCGGCCGCTTATTATTAATATCATTATTAAACAGTAAGAAAAATAGTGTCAGGAAAATATGGTGTCGGACAAACGTAGTGTTGGGCAATTGTGTCGGATAAATGTAGTGCCGCGTAAGAATACTGATAACAGATGAAGGACCAGGTTACTCATTGAGTTAATAATGATGCGTATATTTTGTGAAACTGTTCATAATTGTGAAATAATAATATCAACTCTTTTAAGTTAGTACTAACGGCTACGAATTGGTAGCATTACAGATGTATATATCGGTACTAAAACCTCTAAGGAAAAATAAAGGCTGAAGTGCATTCAGAAAAGGTAATATCTTAAAGGGGCTACTTAAAAGTTCAATATGAACAACACAGGTACTTGAACATATGAATACTAATAATATATACTCTTTTGAACAAATTATTTTATAATTTTCCATTGGTACATATCACATTGCAATATAAAAACTTTAAAAATACCAATAAATATCCTTTAAATATGATAAGATAAATAAATGTCTAGATTTTTCATACGATATTTATGTATATATTACCTAATACAGTAATACGAATATATTATGTTCAAATTAATATCAAAAGATTATATTATTTATAAGTAATTATTAGAGAATGGATAAAATTAATTTTTTTGAAATAAATTTAACAAACATTGAATAAATATATTCAATATACATTTCATGATTTGTGATATGCAAAATGATCATTGACTCAAAAAGTTATATTTATTAATAAATACAAATTATTTAAATTCAAACATACTGACTTTATAATGACTTTTTAAAAATTTTGCGTATTTATACTCATCCAGGAATATAAATTATTGATGATAATTAAATATACATTTTAATTTTAGGTATACTTAATGTTCATTATTGAATGATCAATCGAAAATGATACAATAAATAATTAAAATAACTAAACTAAATTATTACCTATCGATTTATTTATTAATCAATTATTACTTAGTTATTACTTTCAATAATAATAAACGTGCATTTCCCCAGTACAACCACATAGCAATATTCCAATTTTTTTCCCCCTAGATATTTAGTACTTTATTTGTATGTACGTTTACGAAATTTGTATGCCAAAATATTTTATGCAAAATGTAAAAAACCTGGAGAGTGCTGGTAAAATATTTCTACATTTCCTTAACAACAAATAATATCTGTAGGAATAATAGTTATGTTACAGGATTTAAAATGCAATTTATAGTATCATGGTATACTTACTCTTTTTTTTTCTCTCCGGGTTTAACGATTTTTCACATATTTCCAATAAAACACAGCGAAGAAAGGAAAATCCCTACGATTTAAAGATAAGGCATACAAATTCATAAAAATTGCGTACTAAATACTGGTACGAACTAGGAAAATCAAGTAAAATTAGTGTGTGGTCATTGTGTGCTGATTAATAATATTAATAGTACAAAATATTAAATAATAATTTTATTTAAACTCATGGTTTTACAAAATATCAATCAAAATCGTCCTAATTTACTAGTCATTAAAAACTGTAACTGTTTGTTATTATAACTTACTAACAAACGGTATACCGATTTCGTTGGCATATCGCCTTCGGAATACACGAAACTCCTTTTAAAGAGGTACATTTTTTTAAGGGAAATTTTTATAATAGTTTTATTCGCCTTCGGCAGATATTGAAGCGTCCGCGATTTAGTGGTCTACAGATGATTACTTTTGGCGAAGAATCGATTACGTTTTATAATTTCGGAATATTTAAATTTGTTTGTCCACGCAAACACGGAAAGTCTGATACAGGGGAAATTGATTTTCTGTTAGGAGTGCGGTTGCCTCGCACTAGGGCAACATTAATCGACGGCAAGTTTATTTCTTTGTAGGTGTACGACTTCGTTGCAAACTTCAGTTATCTATTGCAAGTTTATTCCATCGTTTGGGTACGACTTTGTCATACACGCAAGTTTATGAGGGTGCTTATAATGAAAAAGGTAAACCTTCAGGAAATTTATCAAGATTCAAAAAAAATTATATTTGCAAGGATATATGAAAAAGTGTTATACTGCTCAACTGCTTTTGTATCATAATTTTGAACAATAAAAAAAATCATAGTTGATAGTTGTGTATTGTTTTGGTTAAAAAAAAAAAAAAAGATCAATTTTATTAATATAACAAATGATAAAACATGAGTTCAATAAAATATCATAAAAAAGTATACGTAAATGTTTTATAATTAAATAAAATAATATAAGTATATAGAAAAAACTGGTTAGTTGGTGAATAGTATGTAGTGTATTGTATACCTAATAAATTTTTATAATTATTGTCTTATTATGTATTATAAGAAAAGGTAGAATGAATTTAATTTACAATTATGTGAAACATTACAACATAACTTTTCTTACAATCAATATAAAAGTTATTATCAAAAATCAATATTTATAAAAATAACGTGGTAATAATTAGTAAAGTTAATGAAATAAAAAGGATTTGTAATTTACATTCCATGGAATGACAAAACTGTGATGTTTGTGCGTGATATTATTATAATTGTCGCGGTCCGGGTTTGATAGATAGAGAAAAACTTCATTGACACCCTTTGTCGACGGATCCGTTAATGGAACCTGGGATGATATATCTACCTACCTGTCTCCTACCCAATCACTAAACAGAAGTCTAACCGAACGCGCCACCTTGGATCGTTGGGGATAACCGTGAATTTCAATATATTTAAACCCGTTCGCCTATGGTGGAATTTATAACGTCGATGAATTATCGACATAAATAAAAATACACCGGCGTAACGTAAAATGTCGTTCGAGACACGTATATTTATTAAAAATTCGAAAGATCGTCATTTTAAAACATTAAAAATCTCTAAAACGTTATCGTAATAGGAGAAAAAAGATCCGTTAGAGAGAGACGGCCGACGGTCAACGCTCGTGAAAGTTTCGATAAGTGATAACCGTTATCGTCTCTATAGTAAATCACCACGGAGGCGGACCGAGATTAGAAAAATTCTGAGTTCGTGCCATGGCATTCATAGGTTTATCCGCTTCCATCGAAAAAACCGTAAGTCAGAAAATTCCGAAGCCTTTTTCAATAGTTCCGGGACGGAAAAGTAACCTTGGATTCTGGCCACGACGAAGACGTGCGGAAAACGGGTGAATTTTAATAATTATTAAATAATTATAAAAATAAATATTAAACGAATTGTCAACTATGGGTAATGCCATAGAGTATTTAAGTGTATGTAATAAATGTTACTATAAAAAAAATATATAAGTATATGAATCCTCTCTATTTACATTTGATGATTTTGACTAAGACTATACCAGTGATGGTGAAGATGACAACAACTTACTATTGTTATATTTTTACAGGTATTTAAGGAAGTTTTTTTTTTTAGTTAAAATTACAATTTTTATACATGTGTAATGACATAAATTTAGGCATTATTTTTGTTGTAGAGTTATGTTCATAATAAAGTAAACAATGTAAATGGTATTGTGTAGTGCAGATGGTCAAGTGCCCTTATTTTCTTATTAATTCATTTGTATCAATACATATCGCTTGGATATAAGAACACTCTCAACAGTTTTATTGTAATAATCCATCATCATAAAAAATTTAAATATCATTATTTTATTTATAATCTGACTACCGTTAATAGAACAAATAATTTTAAATGTTAACAATGATAATACACTTTATTTTTTTTAATATTTATTTATTTATTTATTTATTTTACATTTATTACAGGCAAGCTCAAGGTACAGATAAAATTAAATTAACATTTCTATAACTTAATAAAAACATAAAACAAATAAAAACAGATAATAGTATTAATAATTAAATTAGATAGATATTGGCTAAACGCATCATGCGATGTATAGGTTGGTTTCGTCCATAATTTTTGTTATGGAAAGGGATATAGAAAGGAGCTGATGTGCGAGAGAGAACATTAGGAATTCTAAAGTTAATTTCGGATAGTAATTCAGGAGCATCAATGGAATTATTTAAGAGATTATGAAGAAAACTGAGGTTGGCATTAATTCTACGGTCGGCTAGACTATTCAGCCTTAAATATTGTAGGATAGGAAGATAATCGTGGGGCGGATGATCAATCTTAAGGATGTAGGCGGCAAAATTTAAAAATTTGCGCTGTACTCTTTCTAATTGAGAAGAGTTAGCAGCAGTGTGAGGATCCCATACGACTGACCCGAACTCCAGAATAGGCCTAACAAGAGAACAAAAGAGTGATTTTAATGTACATGAAAGCTTAAAATTAGAAGATATGCGTTTAATGAAACCTAGTGTTTTGAGCGCTTTACAGCAGATATACTCGATATGGGGATGAAAGTCTAGATTTGAGGTAAAAATAATTCCCAGGTCTTTCTTGAGTGATACTCGTTCAAGAGGGGTTCCACTAATAGAGTAAGTATAGGAGAGGGGATTTCTACGTCGAGTAAAAGACATAGATTGACATTTACTTATATTTAAAGATAATCCTATACTATTTAGCCAACTAATCAAATTCTTGAGATCATTTTGAAGGTAGAGACAGTCCGTCTCAGAATCAACTTTTATAAAAAGTTTGATACCGTCAGCAAAGGCCAAAAAGCGACAATGTTGAAAAGCATTACTAACTCCATTTATGAACAATGCGAAAAGTAAAGGAGATATGGGGCCTCCTTGAGGAACACCAGATGTGTTTTGTGTAATTTCTGATCTACAATCCAGAATTTTTATATATTGCATCCTTGAAGAAAGGTAAGATTTGAACCAGGACAGAAGGGGCTCACTGAAACCTGATTTATAGAGAATGTTGATGAGAATTGAATGATTAACTTCATCAAATGCCTTTGAAATATCTGTGAAAATAACATCTACTTGAGAATTATTTTCAATAGCATTAAGAATATAATTATTGAAAACAATGCTATTACAAATAGAAGATCGGTTTGGTCGAAAACCATATTGCTCATTTATAAGAATAGAATTGACAGCAGGCTGTATACTACGTACAACAAAGAGCTCAAAGAGTTTAGCCAGATGGCTTAAAATGGAGATAAGCCTATAATTTCGAATGTTGTCCTTGTCACCTACTTTATGAATTGGAGTAACCGATGATAATTTCTATATGTCAGGGAAAACTCCCTCATCTAGAGATCGGCAAAAAATGAGCCAGATGGGAAAGGTAATGAAAGATTTAATTTTAGCAAGGAAAATTCCAGGTAGACCATCAGGCCCAGCATTTGAGGAGGTTGCCAATTTATCTAGCTCAATCTCAATGTCTGACATAGTGATAGATATATTGCTTGGGAGGGAGAAATTGAGAAACGGGCTATCAGAAATGGGAATAGTGGAGGGTGGCTTATAAACAAAAGAAAAATAAGTAGAAAACAAATTGGAGATTTGTTTTTTATCTGAGCAACGATTATCATCGAGGTGGAGGGAGTTTGGAATGGTTGAACTAGTGCGGTTTTTATTCACAAATTTCCAGAAACTTTTGGGATTATTTATTAGCTGAGATTCAGTGTGGTGTAGATAGTTGTTATAGCATTTTTTTGATTCCTGTTTAAAGCGGGCACGTAAAAGAGAGAAAGAGAGATAGTCCTGCTGATCTTGAGTAGATTTGAACTTCGCGTGTGCTTTATTCTTAGCGAAAACCAAAGATTTAAGGTTTTTAGAATACCAAATAGGAAAGTTAGATTGAATATACGAGACCCTAGGAACAAATTGGGGGATGGAGGAATGAATAGCATCATAGAGACAATAAGTAGCAGAGTTTATATCCAAACTCATAAGTGTATCATACCAATTAAAAGAAGACAGAAATGATAGAATATTGGAATAGTTAGCCTTACGAAAGTCTAAAAAAGAGTGTGAATTATTGATAAGAGGAAGTGAATGTGAACGGATCGATGTGATTACTAGAGCGGGATGATGCTCATCGCAGGGAACAAGAGTGTCAAGACTTTTATCAACGGAGAATGTGTTTTTATTTGAAAAAATTAAGTCAAGAGTGGAATTATTAGAGTTAAAAGTGAAATTTAATTGATAGAAATTGTTCGATGCAAAAGTTTCAGGTACACAGAGGTTTGTAGAGGTAGAGTGGGAGGAGTAAAGAAGACCATCAGAATCATTGGACCAGGAAAGCTCTGGTAGATTGTAGTCACCGATACAAATAAAAGTAGAGTTAGGATTGGTAAGAATCAAGGATTCGAGTGTTTGCATATGTGATTCATAGGTTGAGTAGGGACTACATGGAGGTATGTATACGCTGGAGATTATGTAACCAAAGGGCTACCTGCAATAGGGATCACCAAAGACAATGGTCTTGATAAATAATGGTTTGAGATAAGTATTTTATTTATTTTTGAATATTACGGAATTACTTCATTAGGGTTTTTAAAATAATATACTTTTTGATAGTTATATAAAATATAACAAAATTAAGTATATACATATAGGCAATAAATAACAATATTATAAATTTATAAATTATATGTTTTTTCAGCAGTTATTACAATGTAAAGATTCTAATAATTTATTGTAACAAAAAAAAAAAAAAAATCAGTTATTAATTTAGTTAAAAATTGATTGTAAACAATATTTTCATTTAATTATTGATTACCAACAGCAAAACATGATTGTAAGATATAAATATTTACATATTTAATATTATAGTATATTATATTTTATAATCAATAATTTGATTGAAATAATGTTTAATCACCATAAATTAATCATCTAGATTAAAGGACTTTAGAAAAGTATATGTTGTTCCTACATATTAATATATTGTGTTAAATATATTTATGACGTATAATAATAATAAGCATTATTTCGTATACACAAATACACAATACTCGTAAATATCTTTTCAATGTTGTTAATTAATAATAATTTCATAGTCCGCGATAATCCGCGGTAATACCTGCCATCAGTTTAACGTTTTTTTTGTTATTCATTATTAATAAAAATGGATAGGTTTTCGGCCAGTTTGAGTAAATGTAAATTAACTCAGTCGGATTGTGGACCCGATGATCCTGATGGTCAATATATAATTAAGCTAGGTAAATTATTAATAAGATATATACATATCTTAATGTGACTAAGAAAATTTCCTGTTGATCCTTTTTGTCCTTGAATTATTTTTTGACAGATTTAACATTGTGCAGACATTTTTTATCTGTATCGGCTTTAGTTTTTATAATTTTAAAATATGTCTCGTCAAAAAGGTAACATGTGTTTTCAATTGGTTCTTCATTCTTAATAGTTTATAGATTGAATAATTTTTTTCTTCTTCTAATGATTGGTACTTATTTGTTTGAATAATACGTAATATGTAGAAATATTACATATTAATATATTAAACGCATGTTGAATAACATGTATTAATATTATAAATTTATAATGTTATTGATTATAGAATTAAAAAATATTTACATATAAAATGTATTCTATATGTCTATGGTCAATGTAGTTAATGGTAAAATGGTATTTTTTTTATAGATTGGTAGTTAATAATATGTGAATTTGAATCTAAAGTTTTCATTAATAACATATAAAATCATTAGTCATTACGTCTTATTTTATAATGAAATCAATATTATTTTTAATTTAAACATTCATCAATTCTATCCAAAATTAAAGACAGTAAAAAGTGATTCAAAACGACAACTCTACAAAGTGAAGATTTAATTACTTCCAGTCAGTGGCATGCTCAGCTTTTTTTGATAGGGGGGATATAAATTGCCGGTCAATCAGAAACACACACGTGGAGGCCTTTGCCCCCCATACCCCCCTTCAAACCTCATAATTTTTAATTTTATTTGCATTATCCATTATAAATTTAAATCAATATGCAAAAAGTGGGAAGGTCGATTGCGGACGTTCCTCCTTCGTCCCTTCGGTCCTCGGAGAAATTAGTGGTGTGTTCTATTTAAGATTGGAATGCAATGATATTGCATTAGAAAGTACGATTCTGAGCGAAATTCAATATATTACAATATGCTACACTTAACTTATATCATAAAATGTTAATAACTAATTTTCACTACATGTACAATGTATCTATACAAATTTTTATTAATCCAAGAAATAAAAAAATAATATATATTTACCATGATTAACAACGTTGAATAAAATATAAAAATATAAAATTAATTTGACGAAATATTTTATAGAAAAATTCATCATCATATGTGTAAGTAATTGAAAAAAAAACTAACTACCAATTGATTTTAATATTTAAGATGGAATTCTAAAAAAAAAAATTCAACAATTGGTAGTAAGTACATTAGAAAATATAAACGTATGTGTATATTTACTTAATATGGATTTTCATCGTTTTATTGACTTTGCTATCGAAGTAACACATTTTTTAGATTTGACTAATAACTAAAAACCATATCTTCATGTAATAGCTATATCGATGATACTATTTCAAACAAAATTATATACGTATAACAATTTTCAGGTAATTAAAAATTATTTTCCAAGGTTAGAGAATATAGTTATGTTTTAGGAATAAATTGACGCCTAATTTGAACATTTTATGAAAAATGTTATGGTATTACGTTATGGATTATAATAACATATAAAAAGAATCGTGACTACCGTTATGTTTTACCCCTCAAACACTGTGATATCATTTGATGAAATTTACCGTTCAATTTAAACATAAAATACAATATATCAATATTATGATTATATTTAGACCAAATGCACGAACTGCAGATCAGTATAATAATAGATAGGAAACTTCTTTATACTTATTCCAGAAATTAAAAATAACGATCCATTAATATTTAAAAATTTTTAATATTTATTAACATTATTATTTCTACTTTACAAAATATACTTCTATAAAATATATACTAAAGTATACCATTTCTAGTATACATTCACATTTTATAGCTATTGTTGTATAGGATTAATGAATGTAACCAATTTAATTATTATACTTAGTTTTAAGAAAGTATCATTGTCTCTTAGTGTGTATATAAAGAAATAAAGAGAAGAAACAATAAATAATATTAAACAATAATTAAACATAAGACAAATGACAATATGTATTCTTATTTTATTATTCCTCTTGATTCTGCAGAGTTTATTCTAAAAATATACATATTTTTAAAATATTATTATTATATTGTAGAATAAGTCAAAATCTATAGACCATTTTATTATAAATAAATATTAGGTAAAATAATGTCCATACTAGTAATATTTTAAAATAAGATTCTAATGTTTACATATATATTTAACGTAAATAAATAACCAATTATTTTTTATTCCATATAAGTAAAAAGTATTTTCAAACTTTGTGGTAGCACTAAGATTTTATGACTGTTTCTTCGTAAATATTTAATATTATATAACAATATATTATGAGAAAAATTTTATGAATAATTATATAAAATATTCATATATATTATATGTATACATTTCTAATCTGGTCCAGTTTTCAAATACAAGTTTGTATCTAAATCTTGGTCATCTATTAAAAAAAAAAAAAAAAAATGTAATATTTCTACTATAAGTTTAAATAAAAACGATGACAACACTATATGAAAAGTAATTCGTAAAATCATTGTTAAATGTAAAAATGTGTATTTTTATACTTATTAAATATCAATTTTATTATCCATTTAGGTGGAAGTTCTAATTTTTTATATACCTAGTATATTTATATACGAGTCGATCGTCAATCGAGCGTTAATAGTGTTCTATCACCATTTTCGCGATGTATACATATGGACATTGAACACGATGATGATGTAACTTATTTTTTTTTTTATCAACCTATCGTTACTCGATCGGCAATCGAAAGCTAACATCGCACTAAAGTTTTCGATTTATACATACATATTATCATCGAACACATAACTTATGAGTACTCCCTTCCACTTTTTCTCTTCCAATCTCCTTATAGACAGTCGATCATTAATCGATCACTATCACTAATTTATCTATGTTTACGATATAATATCATTACTAACTACATACGATGTTCTGTTGATTCATTAAAAATAATAATAATTTAATATACGATAATATAACTACGTTGCTTTAACGTTAATATACTATGTACCAAACGATTTACACATATAATGATATGTTAAATTATTATATAGTAAAGTATCCAAAATGATATACTAAGTCTTCGCCACCTTAATATATATTCATACATCTATGACCCTAAGATTTTAAATACTATTTTTCAATGGATTCATATAACTCATAACATATACAATATATATATATAATTATAGGCTACGGGGTAGATGATAAAAATATTATATGTAGGTATATCGAAAAATAATGATGAGATAAGAAAGAGTGTAGGAAGTTGAAATAAACATAGATGACGATGTTAATATACATACATCGAAAAATTAATGATAAAAAAAATTATAGGTCAAACGAAATTCTAATATCGATTATAAGTTACGTCATCTTCATGTGTATACATCGAGGTGTTTGGCTGATAAATAGTGGAAGAGTGCTCATAGGTTGTGTGATCGAATAAAGATAAGTTATGTATACATCAAGAAATTTAATATGTATATGATTATAAACGAATGGATCGTTTGGTATTTATTAGTATAGAAAGTATATTAATGTCATAGCAGTGTAGTTTGATTATAGTAATATTATTACATAAATTACCTATATATTAATAGATACTATTACTAATGACTTGATAAAATATAATTGTATATAAATTTAGTATATCATTAACAATTTGATATTTAGTCGTATAATATTTTAAGTATGTAGTGTGTAATGACTGATTGACTCATAAGTAAGAAAAATTGGAAGGGGTTAAAATGAACATAGGAGACGTGATTAATGATAATATACATATATCGAAAAATAATTAAAAGAAAAAATGGAAGGATTATTCAATTATGAAGGTTATATATAGTATATTAATGTGATGACAACATAGTTCGATTATAATATTATTAGATGCATTAATATATTATATAGAAATTTAATCTAAATCAAATATTTAAGTAGGTAGGTGTAATAAGTCGGCTAGAATGTTGCTGGATAAGCTCGGTTGTATATGTATAATAATTTGACATTATAAAGAGATTTTTATTATTTAGTTTATTTATGCGATAACAACGTAGTTCGATTATAGTTTATTAAAATATTATATAAACTAATAAAATATTATACTAATAGGATACAGAACCCCCTAAATTATCCTACTTAGGTCAAAATTTATACACCATTTTATTGTATACAAACATTAGGTAAAATAATGTCTCCACTAATAATATTTTAAAATAAATTCTAATGTTTGAATACATATTCAACGTAAATAAATGACTGATTATTTTTTTATTCCATAAAAGTAAAAATTGTTTTCCACACTTTATGGTAGCACTAGGATTTTTTGACAATTTTTTCAAAAATATTTAATTTTATATAACAATATAGATGATGAGAAATAACTTTATAAATAAATGTATAATATTATTATACAAAACTCGTATATATTATATGTATACATATCCAACCTGGTCCAGTTTTCAAATACAAGTTTGTATCTAAATCTTGGTCATCTATTAAAAAAAAATAGAAAAATGTAATATTTCTATTATAAGTTTAAATAAAAACGATAACAACATTACATGAAAAGTAATTCGTAAAATCATTGTTAAATGTAAAAATGTATATTAGTATACTTATTAAATATAAATTTTATTCATTTAGAAGGATGCTCTAGTTTTTTTTTATATATAGTATATTTGTATAAATATTATAAAAATCATATAGTGAATATTTTAAGAATATTAATTAAATTTGTAATTTATTTGTTTAGTTCTTATTTAAGTACTTATGAAGTAGGTTTAGAAATAAGTTATTTTAATTAAGCTTAAAGTAGGGAATTTTTAAATTAATAATAAAATAATAATTATTGAACATAAATTGTTTTGATATATTTTTTAGATGTACCTAAAATGATATGCCTTTGAAATATGATCATAACAATGTGCATTTAATGTTTTATATTTTAATCTTAATTTGTGAGGAAAATAAATTATTACTATATTTTATAAAAATAAAACTTAATATATTAAAATATATTTTGATAATCATTATTTTTAATACACATAATCATATGGTTAATACATTTTTTAATACTAGCAATGTATGTTGATAAACTGTTGTCATTAAAAAAAAATATTGGTATTTATTTATGATATTTATTGGTACAAATTTAAGTCATATGGTAGTTAGCCTTAGGAATTAAAATGAACAGTACGAGTTAAATTTATGACTAAATTATGACATATTTTTGATATTGTTTGTATTCTGTCTTTACCATAATTTATTTGTCTCATATTGTATATATATATATATAATATTTCAAAATTTATTGCTTTATCTGAACATGATTAATTGTATTTAATGAGGGTGTGAAAATAATTGAATATAATAGTTTAACGATAAAAAACAAACTATTTATTAAAAATCTAACATTTTTTAGTATAAAATTAAAAATAAATCACATTTTTATAATTTAGCTTCATTAATTGTGGCGGACATACTATTCTAAATTAGATCATAGGATTTATATACATAAAATTATATAGGTAAAATATGTTGTTGCCTTGATGTGCTAGGACATACTGGCTCTCCTTGCTCGGTAAAAAACGAAATACTTAAATCCAATATTTGTCATTCAAATTACCAGTTAAATATAAAAAATAATTAATAACAACTAACTATTCTTCAATGATTCAAACAACTGAATATCTTTAAAGTTTTTAATCAATTAGTTATAAGTACTAATTATTAGTACAAGTGGCTTTTTAACCTGGATTATTTCTGCTACTTGTACTGGCATTTTGATTACTAAAATTGTCCACCAACCACTCAGATTGAGACGAGTTAGTGTTATAGATTTCATTATAATACCATTCATTAATTTTCGATAAATCTGTAAGTAATAATACAAAACATTTTTTGTATCGTTAATTGAGGTAAATAAAACTTACTACATTAATTTCTAATATATATATAATACATTAATATTTTTTTCTATAATTCTATATACAATGTACTAATTATTAGTACAAGTGGCTTTTTAACCTGGATTATTTCTGCTACTTGTACTGGCATTTTGATTACTAAAATTGTCCACCAACAACTCAGGTTGAGACGAGTTAGTTTTATAGATTTCATTAAAACACCATCTATCAATGTTTAATAAATCTGTAAATAATAATACAAAACATTTTTTGTATCGTTAATTGAGGTAAATAAAACTTACTACATTAATTTCTAATATATATATAATACATTAATATTTTTTTCTATAATTCTATATACAATGATACGAAGCATCAACAAATGCATGTTACGTTGACTTAATGTTAATTACAAATACAAGATACTACACTTTCTTACTTTATTTGTTTAATGCAGGCGCGGATCCAAGGTATTTATGAAGGGGGAGGGGCCATTTCATATTAATAACAACTAGTTATGACGATTCAAATTATTTCAAAGTTGGGTACTGTAAATACCTAAATTGAATTTCAAATTTTCAACTAAAAATTTAAAAATTCTATACATTGAATATGATACTCTTTATTTAATCAGGCATCTATTAATAGGAATAATAGTTGGGTAGCTTAGGTTGAATTCATATAAATATTCACAAAAAATTTAAATAATTTAATAATGTTAGACAAAAAGAAAAAAACTATACAATATTTTTACTTAATGTGTATTATTATAATTAACATTATAAATGTATTATATATATATATATATATATATATATATATATATATTTTTATTAATACAAATTTAAAATTATAAAGAAAATTCTAATTTTCTTTTGGATTTTGAAAACCTGTCAATCACTTTAGTGATATCTACATTAAAATCTTGATGAATATTGAAAAGAGTAAGTCCGGTTAACCTTGTCTTCGTCATGGTTGATTGCATCTAAGTTTTGAGTCTTCGTAATGTAAAAAAAGAAAGTTAAGTGGGAATATCGATTGTCGATGTTCCTCCTTCGTCCTTTCGGTCCTCAAATAAATTAGTTGTTTATTATACTTAAAATTTGAATGCAATGATATTGCATTAGAAAATACGATTCTGAGCGTATTCCATTCTAAAATTTTACCATGTATGTAAATTACGAATGTAAATATTTAAAATAAATTTCAATTTTCTACGATCTAAACTTATTTAGTTATCAAGAAATAAAATAATGAAACCGTAATTTTGCCGATTTTCGACTTTTACTTTAAAAGTTTATGAAAAAAAATTGTCAGTCACGAATATTTTGTAAAAACATTAAGTCGTATTTATCTAGACTTCAATCAAATTTTCAAACGAATAAAATAAAAACTGCAGGCAATATTAAACATTATTGAAAAAAAATCAAAATTCTCTACTTAGTCAAAAAATCAATCAATCGTTTCTAAATTTTTTCTTGTAATGAAGTTTGCCTAAGTTAATACTCAAAAAAATTGCCAAGACACTATGATTAAAACGTAAATATTTATCACGAAATTAAAAAAATTTAAATTTCAGAATCGTTATTTTGCCGATTCTTCACCATTTTTTAGTGGTTTTTCATCTCCCAAGGAAAAGCTTTTGAGAATTTGGAAAAATAAGCTAAATAAAGTACCAACTAGATGCAATTTGCTATCAAAAATATAACCCACTTGTAGTAATCGGACTATTATTTCTACCCGAAAAAGTGTCTTCATACATAAACAAAAAATATCATAATATTAATTTCTACTAAAATTATTCAAATTTTAGAAGCTTATAAAATAAAGTTACAACTTTCAATTTTCAAAATATTTTGTTATAAAATTAAGTAGTATATGATGAGACTTCGATAAAATTTTCAAAGCGATAAAACAAAAATTTCCGAAAATAATAAACATTTTTGGAAAAAAGTTCAAAGTTCCATACTGGGTCAAATAATCAACCAATCCGTTCCAAAATTGTACCACATATGTATATTACCTTTATTAATACTCAAAAAAATGTTCAAGTTCCTATAATCTAAACTCAATTAGTTATCACGAAATTAAAAAATTTTAAATATCAGAAACCGTAATTTTGCCGATTTTCCACAATTTTTTTGGAGTTTTTCGCTATTATTTCTACCCGAAAAAGTGTCTTCATACATAAAAAAAAAATATTTGTAAAACCAATACATTCTAAAATGTTCTCTCAGCACTTACATTGTTTATTGGTAGAGTCAATAAAACTGTCAAAAGGCGATTAATTAATTGAAATATTTTTTCGTCTTATTTTGCAAGAATTTCCATAACACACAACACGGAAGTTACCGAAAAGCCTTCAAGTATTAAACGATTCCATTTTTGATTCCTTAATCTAATTTCACAACGTTATAAAGAAAAAGTCATGTCTTTATCATTTGAAAGAAGTGTTTGAAAATCGTCAGCTATTTCTTTGATAATATTTTCTTCTGATTTATTTAATTAATATGAAGTTCTATTTTCATTTAATAAGGTGCCCGAAAGTATATAAAACAGATTAAAGCATTCAAGTGTTTTTTGTAAAAACGTGATTTTAAATCATTAATAACATTATCTAATAATGGAATAAATATGCTTAATTTGTAATATTCTTCAATAATATTATAATTAAATAGTTCTTTAAAAGTTCTTTCATTTTAAATAATACTTTGATTATCATTATTAGTTGAAGATATTGTTATTGATAATAAACCATCATCCCTATGCCCACAAAGCGAAATATTTTGCCTGTCTAGAAATATACTTTTAACTATACTTTTTTATTTTTTACTAACTATTTTTTTGAAAACCACCCTTGTTTAGTTGATTAAAAATGGGACAATATTTACAGAATAATCCCTATTTTAAAGGAGAAAACACCAACCATTTAAAAGAACTTAAATGTTGATGACCGATGTAGCGACGAATCTGTTTTCCTCCTTTTATATATTCAGAATAGGGAAATGAATAATCTTTTGGCGGTACCCAAGGGTTTTCAAGAAGCTGACATTTTCTATAATCATCAATAGCCTGTATTAACCTATATCAGTTGAGTAAAACGTTTGTGATATTTGAGTTGAAGATGTTAATGGTAGCTGAATTAATGTTGGTGATGTTTTGGATGAAAATTGTGATGTTGTTATGCATCGAGTGATAGTTGTGAAAAGTGTATATTATCATTATCTAAAACCCGTTTTTTAGCTGATATAAAATATGAATCAATTTTTCGTGTTAAATTATTTTTCTCCAATGATTCTGCCTGTGAATAGATATTTAATAAAATTATAATTTTCCTAAATTAAATTTTGATTTGAGCATTAAGGTGGTTGGAGCAGATCATTCATTAAGGAGTATTGTATAGGCAATATTGTAAATATATACAGACACGTGTGTCACTGTGTAAGAAGTAAATGAACATTAGTGTGAGTGTGCTATTATTTCGCTTATCGGTCAATTCCTTGAAATTACAAACCCACAATTATTAGTATTTTATCTCCTACTAAACTGGTTAATTTATTACCTACCCATAATTTATATTAATTTTATAATAAATAATACAATAATTAAAATCAAATACACGGCAACCGCAATTTTGCTATTTTCCGTCAATTTGTCTCTAATTAATTATTATACAGGTAATATACTATATTATAAAAAACAAATATATAGTTTATTATTTATATATTATTATATTAATATTCAATTAATGAGTTTCATTGACAATAAGCTGAGGCAATACATATTCTAAATAAAATGTTTTTAATTGTTTTTCCATTTTATTTTCCCAGAAATTATCGTCACGTTTTATTTTTTCAAACATCAAACCTGTAAATTTATTAAATAATTTGATAACTGACAAAAAAAAAATTTAGTTCAAATAAGCCAATTACCAATACCTTTAGTTGTCCAAATGCAAAAGTAACAGTATAATTTACGAGAAATATGCAACTGTCCTTGTACTTGATAATAAAAATTATCATTCCGTTTTAGATGCAGCTTTTCATTAATTATTTGACAACTTTTTATTTTTTTGGAAGCGATTCCCTCTTTTGGACTGAGATTTTTCGCTGATGCTGGACATTTAATTTCTACTATAGCATCATTATCAACTGACTAATAATTTGCCTATTATGTACTTATAGTACATTCATTCATTATATTTACCTATAATTATTGTTTCCCGCCTTTATTTAATTCTTGTTATTTCATTTTAGTATTATAAATTGTAATAAATCAAATTTAACGACCGAATCCGTTATTGCAAGATATAGAATATAATACTAATATCATCGTTGTCATTCTTAGAAATAATATTACATACGTACGCGCATGTACATGCACCACATGCATTTAATAAACACTCAAAAAAATTTCAAAATTAATAAATCTAATAAAAAGTACAAAAAGCGGGATAAAAATCCACCTAGTTCTTATAGGTAAATTGTTATTTTAAAAAATGATTCAAATTCTCTGTTTTTTCTATATGTAGGAAATTGATTTTTAATTTTATATTTAGCTAATTTAGCATGATACGAAATTAATTTACGCTTTTTTTACATATAGTTCTACGAGTCATAGGATAATAAAATAAAGATATTTTTACTACATATCATAGAATATAAGTTAATAAATTAAAGTTATTTTTCAAAATTAAAATTGGACTATTAGAAGTTAGGTAAATTTTCGCCCACTTATTAGTCTAAATTCATGAAAAATATAGATTGCTCCAGCCCCCTTAAAAAAAAATATATATATATAGTAATATACAATATTTAATATTCCATTGATGAAGTTCATTTTTAACACAAATAAATGGAATAACGAGAAATAAGTATTACGCAAGTGTAAATTATAATCACAATGATAATGTCGATGAGTGACTGACTAATTACTCATCCATTGTGTACTTATATCACATTCATTCTTTATATTTACCTATAATTTTTATTTTGGACCTTTATTTAATTCTTGTCTTTTCATTTCAGTATTATAAATTATAATAAATCAAATTTAATGATCGAATCATTGAATCGTTATCACAAGATATGGAATATTAATATAATCGTTGCAATTCTTAGAAATACTATTACATACGTACGCGCATGCACATGTATTCAATAAACACTCAAAAATATTTCACAATTATTATATCGAATAAAAAGCACAAAAAGCGGGAGAAAAATTCACCTAGTTCTAATGGTTAAATTATTATTTTCAAAAATTATTAAAATTCCTTATGTTGTTTTCTATGATATGTAGGAAATTGATTTTTAATTTTATATTTAGCTAATTAACCATGATACAAAATTAATTCACTGTTTTTTTTTTTTTTTTACATATAGTTCTACGAGTCATAGGATAATAAAATAAAAATATTTTTCCTACATATCATAGAATATAAGTTAATAAATTTAAATTTTTTTTCAAAATTAAAATTGAACTATTAGAAGTTAGGTAAATTTTCGCCCGCTTATTAGTCTAAATTCATGAAAAATATAGATTGCTCCAGCCCCCTTAAGTAATATTTATAAAATGTTAAAAGTTGAAATATTAAATTATTCTGCTCATTAAAATATTATCAACGTTGACAATGTACACTCGTTTAGTTGCTTATAACATTATTAATATTATTATTTGTTACTATTTTACTTTCATAAAACTAATTTAAGTTATCACAAAAAGGAAATAGCATTATTCAATATTTTTATATTTTTCCTCTATGCCGTATAATTATTTATAATACAGTATTTTTACTAAAAAGATAGAATGGTATTTCTTAATATTCAAAATAATAATAAAATATTATAAAAATGTATTGGTAATGTAAAGTATAAGTGAAAAATAATGATAATGTTGACCAAATTTCATTGTGCATGTAGCGAAGGATATTAATTTCAATAGTATAATTATTATACCTAATATTAATAAATAATAATATAAAATTATCGTTATTATAATGATATTAAAATATTTTATATTATACAATTTACATCGCTGTGAAAATGTGATTGACAATAACGGTTATACGTTAGTTTAAAACAATAACTTAAAAATAATATGTTAAAGTTATAGCTATGTAAATGTAAATATTGGTAACATATATTTTATACAAGAAATTATAGGCCTACCAATTAATATGAAATAAATTCCTTTTCATTTTTAATAAGTAAACTAACGTAATAAATAAGAATATAATATTAAATACAATTAATATGCGATATTATAATAATTTAATATTGTAATATTCAATACAAAATATGACATATCATTTTTAGATGCTCGTCGTCGTCGGCGTAGTAGTAGTAAAATGAAAATATTGACATTAAAAATTTCAACTTCAAACGTTTTAATAAAATTTGATATAAATTAACAGTATGCGGGTGCCGGGCGATCACGATTTACGACTACAACGTCGATGTCAAAATTACCTAATTATATTTAGACTCGTCAACAAAACAAAGACACAAGTATTGAAACAGTCAAAACGTTTTGAATTTGATGCCCCCCTCCAAATCCCAAATAAAAAAATAAAAATGTTAACCTTATTTTAGATTATAATTTTTATTGGAGTTCAAACGTTTTGAATTTATGTTATAAATTAATATAATGAAATAAATCGAGTATTATATAAATATCTATATATTGTAATATCGTATATTTAATATATAAAATTCACGTGTCACAGTGTTTGTCACCAAACTTCTCTAAAACGGCTGAACCGATTGTGATGAAATTTTGTATATACATTCAATAGCTCTGCGAATAGGTTGTTATCAATTTTTATATTCCTAATACTAATAAATATTTCATATTAAACAGCAAAATCCCGTAACAGGTGCTGAAACGCACAAGAATGTTACTTCGAAGGACTATTATGCGTATCGGTTGATGATTAGACGTGATCAGGACAACGTTATTCTGCGATGTCGTGAGCTTTGTCAACAATTCATGGTCGACATGTATGTAAAGATAGAGAGCGAACGATTACGATACTTGCGATTCAATCAACAAAAGCTACGTGCTGAAGAATACATTCACTTGCGAGACGCTATTGCCAACAATGCCGATGCCGCTCAAATCGGTAACTCGGTCATTCTACCATCATCATATATAGGCAGTCCACGTCATATGCAAGAATATATACAGGATGCTCTAACTTACGTACGCCAATATGGACGGCCATGTTTATTTATTACGTTTACATGTAATCCCAAATGGCCGGAAATTGCATCTTTACTGTTGCCTGGTCAAAATGCAATACATCGTCATGATATTATAGCACGTGTGTTCAGAAAAAAATTAAAGTCTTTAATAAATTTTAATTAAAAAATTACATGTATTTGGTCCCACACGTTGCTGGATGTATTCCGTTGAATGGCAAAAGCGGGGATTACCTCATGCCCATATTTTGGTTTGGTTAATCGATAAAATACGCCCTGAAGAAATCGACAATATAATTTCTGCGGAAATTCCAGATCCGTTTACTGATCGAATGCTATTTGATGTCTGTTTGCGGCTTAGATTTGAGCACATCATGTTTTTCACACGGGAAATTATATGTGGCGTGTTCTCGAGTAGGAAAGCCATCCAGTTTGTTTGTGTTGGCAAAAAATGGAATAACAAAAAATATTGTACACTCTATTGCATTAAGGGATTGATATAATTTTTTAGTAATATTGTCATAATTAAAGATATGTATTTAATTTAAAAAAATCAATTTTAATAAATTATTAACAAAATTAATATTTGATATTCTGTAATTTATACATTACGTCACCGTTGACAGTGATCCATAACTACTTCACTTATATACCATATCCTTACACATTTACAATAAGTAAGTTATTTTTTTCTAGAATAATATTCTTTAAAATAAATTATATGACAAGACAATGTTTGTCGGGTCAGCTAGTACCATTATAATATAATACTATAATATATAATATTATTATATATTATATAAAAATTAATATATATTTTTTACCGAGTATTTGTTATTTTATTGAACTCCAATAAAAATTATAATATAAAATAAGGTTAAATTTTTTTTTTTTTTTGGATTTGGGGGGCATCGCTCCTATGGCTCCCTCCTGTATCCGCACCTGGTATAATGTAGTGTTATTAGTTATAGTAGTAAGACATTTATTACAATTTACAAATATATAAATATTCCACAAGTCTACAAAAATATAATTATAACTATATACTGTTCGTAATAAGAAGAGGCTACGGCGGCCGACTTGTGCGCATGGGCGTGGCTTCACTATGCGCACAGACCTTAAACAAAAACGAAGACAAGAGCGACGTAATTAGTCAATCATAGACCACCGACCTGAAGAAATAACTAAAATTCCATTGTATACCTTGAACTGATGAGGTGCAGAGCGGTACGTTGTGTTGTATTTTTCATAATCACATACATATCATACGTAAATCATAGCATACGACATGTGGCTGATTAAGTGGGGGATACAAATAGGCGGTGCCTGACTGCCGCCCGACGTAAACTGGTCGCCGCCGTAGCCTGTTCTTATTTCAAATAGAGTATAAGTGAGGGACATTCAAGGCTATATATGACAATTATAATAAATAATTAACAAGATACGTTTCGGCTAGGTATTATAAATCTATTTACGATGACAAATAATGATTTGCAAAAAACTGAATAATAAACTAAATGCATATAATTATTAGGTACTATTGTATTAATTTTTGGTAAGATACATTTAATTAAGAAATATATTCATTATTCATATATTTATTATATATATGTTATATAATTATAAATATCGTATATTTTATTTTATTCCAATTCATTCATACCTTCACTACCACTGGTCCCGTCATCTACATTATTTTATATTATGTATTTAATAGATATATTGCACATACAAAAAAAAAGTTTATTATGATATTATACAGGTAATTATTACATATTACATAAAATATGCATACTTCTTTTAAAATAGTCCGGCTTTACGCAAAATTTTGTAGTATAAGAAATATACTCGTATTCATAATCACCTAAATATAATAATATTTAAAAGTCAACTTTATTTATTCTCAATATAAATAATTAATCAGGTATCAAAACAAAATGGTAATACATATTTTATTAAGTGTATAAATAGTAAATGATAATACAAACTAAATTGATTTATAATATGTTGACTAGGTGATAATATTAAAGATATATATTAAAATTAAAGAAAATAATATGTACTTACCTATTTTAATATCAAAATATTCTATAAAAAAATAACAATTATAATACATTTTCAAAACTATATACTGAAATGTCTGCAAATTATTAGATTTAACTAAATATTTTGTAGTATAAAATTGTGTGTAATTCCTAATTACTAAAAGTTAAGAAAAGCAACATTGACGATTTTTTCTTTCGTATAATAAACATTTAAGAAATCATTTTTTGTCGAATATCTGTCAAATATTTTCTCAATTTAACAAACGATTGTTCATAATTATTAGTTGTTCGCTATATTTTTGCTAATGCAGTTGTGAACAGACAAGTAAAGAAAACTATAACTGTATTAAGAATACATATACGAATAAACTCATAAAAAAGTATCCAAAAATAGTATTTAAATAATTAACATATATATACATTAATATTATATTATATACAATAACATTTCTTTTAAATATATACACATATTTATATATTATTTGATGTACCTAATAAAATGTTAACTAACGTCAACAAACAATATGGTATCAATAAATATCATAAATAGGTGTTAACAAAATGTAGGTCTCGAAATAATTTTAATGTTTTAATAAATTTTACGGACAATTTAAAATAATATAATTTCCTATTATAAAATTATAAAATAGAAGCTATTGGCTGTTGGACTATAGGTACTCCATAAAATATAAGCATATGTTGATGATGATGTTCGAAATCATAAATATAACAATATTATCGTAAAGAACTGAAGACAATATTCCACAATCACACCTATTTTACTATTTTAATAAAATAAATATTACTATAATTTAATTTCATTAGTCAATAATTCGAAAAATGTAAAGTTAATAAATATTATAAAAATTACTTTGTAAAAATACAAAAAATATTCACGTGGTGAGAGAAAATTTTTGTTTTGAACTATTGACATACAAATTTGTTTGAAAATACGTATACATCAATCAATATATTGGTGATAAATAAAAAAAATATTTATAAATTATTAATGTTATTTTAATGTATATAATACATAACTATGTGAAGATATTATTTATTAATTTTTTAGAATTTTCTAAAATCTTAATTCATTATCCACGTAGATTCAAATCTTAATAATTATAATAAACCACTAACATCTTCGAGGACCGAAGGAACGAAGGAGGAACGTCCACAATTGACCTTCCCACTTTTTTTTCTATATTAAGGTACTATTTAGAAATAATTTATTTTAAACTAAAGTTATTATTATTTACCTCGTTTACTAATTTTTTTCGATCCTTTTGATAGTTTTTCTAGAAATTTGTAAAAATTTAATATAATTATAACTTAATTATCATGAATATAGAATTTAAATTATTATAATTCAATCCAATGTGCCTAATTTATATATATATATATATATATATATATATACCTATAAACTCAAATAATTATTAAATTTACTGTACTAACTGTAGCCACGATACAATATTTCATATTTTGTATTTTTCGATGTATTATCTTCAAGCATATTTTAAAAATATCAAATTTTGTAAAATAAAAAATGTACATAATAATTAATTTATCTTATTAAATAAAAAAAGCATAACTTATCAGAGATTAAAAATATATTCTTACGGGTAAAGCCAAATACCGTATTAATTCGATCTACAAAAACAATAAAATTAATTAATATATATCTTAAAATACTTGTTTTGGTATATATACGTGTATGAAAAATGAGTTAATGTTAATGAAGAAATACTGAAAATACTTCAAGTAAGTCAAATCATACTAAAAAAAAATTAAAACCTAGTTATGAAAATACTAATATATATACGACCAGAATACTTATATATCTTTATTATACTTATGAAACGATTTAAAAACAAAAATATTTACCAATGCAAGCTATAAACATATAAAAAAATACAATAATTAAATAATAAATATATTTTATAATATGTGTTACCTTAAGATAGGCAATTAATAATTAGTATTTATAAAATGTTTATGATTGAATATTTGTAATATCTAAGAAGATAAAAAAGTAATTAATAGTAATAAAACATAATAAAACCTTCTGGGTCAGCTAATTAAACAAAAAAATTATATATTTAAGGTTATTAGTATTATTAATTTAAAATATGCAATTATTGTCACATTTGTTTTATAATATTGTACAATATAAATTGTAAGGTTCCAGAATCAAATGAGATATTAATTTGTTTCACGAGTTATAAGTCGATTTTGGGACTTCTACTTTGTTTTTTCGATAGAATATACTGTAATGATAAAATATATGATAAAATATTTCAAATTTCAAGCGGAACACGAAGTCCGTACACAGATATAGATTCTGGATACTTTCGAACCGATTACCCCGAAACTCTTCTTATATAAGGAGAAAGGTAAGAGCACGATCCTATAAACAACACAACTCCTCACTCACTCCCTTCTTCTCACTCCATTCCCTATTTCACTCTCCCCACCTTCCATAAATCCTTTTTACCGAATCCCGCCCTTTTTTCTTTATTTTTCATTTTATTTGTGTTCGTAATTTTCGTGTTATTACAATATTAATAATTTTATTTTTTATAAATTTTCTTTATTTATCAAATAACGTATAACAGAAAAATTAGTTTTTATAAACTTAAAATATTGAAAATAAATTTTGTCCTTTTATTGTTATTTTCTTGTGTTTAACATGTTTCGACCTACTCCACACTGGGCACGCGTATTCTCCTACCGAAAAACATAATACCAGTCTCGTTGTTCTCATTGTGTGTGGCCGTGCTCACCGTTGTATAACCGACAGTTTTTTTTAATAGATTGTTTTTTTGGTTGTACTTTCATTTTTATTTGAATATAATGTTCTTTAAATGTTAATGTCTCGTCTAATGTTACTCCAAAAGAGACTAGGGAGTCATTGTATAGCCGAGCCATTTTATGTTGATACGTTTCTTAGCGTCTGTGTTTCTTAAATGGAAACAGAATACTTGTGTTTTGTTTGGATTCGGTTTTAGCTGATTATTAATCTAATATTCGTTCATTGATTCTACTCTACACTACTCTGTAGTAGACCGTTTCTTTGTTTCCTCCACCTACTCCATTTATTGTCCAGTGTCACCGTAAAACAGCCATTGTGTAAAAGGGATTATTTGTACAAAATCTTAATCCTTTGTGCGGTAATACATTTTTTGTAGTAGAACATTAGTAGTTTTTTAATAGAACGGTTAACCGTATCATGTGCTGCCAGAAAGTCAACAAAAACAGCACTAGTAATTTTTCTACTTTTAAAGCTTCTATGTGTTGGCAATGGTTTAGAATTTGAATCGTGCACGTTTTCCTGGTCTAAAGTCGGATTGTTCTGGAAATATTTGTTGGTTGATTTGCGTTTAAATGTGATTTAGAATTATTTTTTCATAAAGTTTGTAGGTGTGGCATAATAGATATATAGGTCTATAGCTTTTCGGATTACTTTAGCCTTCCTTCATATTTTTGGCACATATTTAGTTTATAGGCATTTAGTAGTTTGAGAAGCCAATTTTTAGTTTCAAGGGGAGCATGGTAAGAGCCTGCTAATAGCGCCCCTGCATAGTAGTCTACCGCTTGATCAGATTAACGAATCAATCTTACCAACACCGGTACGAAAATGAAAGAAAAATCAAGGTGAAACATCAAGGTATGTTTTGGATATTCGAAACAGTGGAATATCTTTTCAAAAAAAATTATCTCGTTATTCATTAATATTTTAACATTAGGTTTTTATGAAGTTTTATCTTATTACATAAGAAATCCTGTTTTCATTTACCCCAATTTAAAAAAATTCAATATTATAATTATCATATTATACTCTTTAATGGTATGTCATTCATATCTAATTCTACAGTTTATATAATAAGAAAAATAAGAAAAAATAAGCCTGCAAAATTTCCTCCTTTCTGAATAAAATATACAGCTCAACAGTCTATCTTGATGTTTTCCATAATCAACTAAGTCTGGCAAAAAGGCTCTTTCAGAAAATTAAAATAAACTGTGCTCTCTTCAATAAATAAACCTCGATAAATACCGAACTTAACGTTTGATATGTTAATAGAATGAAATAATGAATCCATTTTTAATATGTAATCAAACTTTTACAGATAATCGATATAGGTATGGGCTAATATAAAATACAAATTAATAATTACCTTGATAACGACATACTGTTTCAACGTCTGGTATTGAATCTGCAATCAATGAACATTAAAAATCAATAATCAATGTTTTATTTATAATTTTATTAAATTAATTGCATATGATTTCTATTCATAGAATATTATATTATATAATGGATATTATTAAATTTTAAATTTATGTTATATGTTGATTGGGAGTTGTACGATATATTTAGAAAATTTTTTATTTATAATAAGATAATGCAAAACAATATAGTTATTTGTATTATCATTGATAGTCTATTCTATAAGAAATGGTATTATATATAAAACGTATATTAAATCGTATAAAAAACTAAATCACCTTATACGTATTATTAAAAAAAAAAAGGCTTTCATAATTTAATTTTATTGGTACTTGCATTTGCATTTGCATTATATCTTCATAAATAGTTATATAATTTAATTTATTTTATGATTTATGCAATTAGACGAATGAAAAACAATTGATAGTTATATACATAAACAAGGTCCCAGGTTCCTAATTGGAATGTCTCCGCCGAAAATTAAAATTTTTTAATGCAGTTTTTTCAAATTAGTATTTAAACAATGGACTATAATATTATTTTTATTACTTGTTTAACAAATAACAGCTCATAAATAAATAAACTCTTTTTTTTTTTTTAAGTATTATAAAATTTTAAGGTAGTCTCTTTAAAGAGTAAATTTATAAAATTTATAATATTTAAGGATTTTGAAATGTTAATCTCTTAATTTATCATAATATCTATTTTTAGGAATTATTTACATTTGTTGGAAAAATTTAATTTCAGACGTCATTATATATAATAATTTAATATTTTAATTCTATGTTTTATAAAATTTGCTTTATCAATATTAACATGAACGATTTCGTCAACACGGTTTGAAATACAAACTGTTGTTGTAGTCTTATAGAGTTTCTTAAGACTCAACACGAAATAAGATAGTACCATAATTCGTGGTCTTCAATTTTTATCGAAAAATTATTATCAATCTACAAATTTTACCACTTATCATAGTATTATTAATATAAATTTTGCATGCCACGATATAATCATAAACTATATGACATATAGACGCTATAATAATAACATCAGAAATCTCTAAAGTCTAAGGAAAAACAAAGAAAAAAGTACATTCAGAAAAGATTATATCTTAAAAGTGTTACTTAAAAGTTCAATATGAACAACATGGGTACTTAAACATACAAATACAGTAGAGTGATTTGGGGGCTTTTGTCTCCGCCGCATCCGCCGCACCGCCACCCCCTCACCCACTCCCCCCTACACCGGCCGCATTCGCCACCACCACCCCCTCACCCACTCCCCTCTTCATCTGCTGCATTCGCCACCTCCACCCCTCACCCACTCCCCCCATCATCCGCCGCATTCTCCACCATCACCCCCTCACCCACCTCCCTCACCGGCCGCCATAGTGGCGGTACTTGACCCACTCCCTTCCATCATCCACCGCCGCCGCCGTAGAGGGGGCAACGACTACGTAGTTGACATTATATAATAAATCTTTATATATTAATAGGTTTATATATAATATAATACTAACCTAACCCCGCCTTTCCCTTGTGCCGTAAACACAACGTGGTCGACTGTTATTACACCCGTCCGCTATATATTTGATCACATGATACAACCGGTTCATTGTTCGAAAAACATTCGTGTTGTTGACGGTTTGTTAACAATGTTACGACATTGTTAAAAAACGGTGACATCAAATTTACCGATTAAGCAAAATTATATCATAAACAATTATTTAAACCCACCACTATTGTTAAGAAACGTTGACATCAGCTTCAATACAAATTTACTGACCGTCTAGTAGTGCATTAATACTTCGATGGTGTTATATATGTTTATAACCTGATCCAGACAACACGTTGTTAACACTTTATTAGCGTTTTAAAATAGTTTTACTATTTACCGAGTTTGATTTTTACGTTTTATTTGTTTTTCGTATTCAAAATGTTCAAGTGCGAAACGTGTTATTTGCCGTTCGCTCGTAGTGACATATTATTTAGACATGCTAAGACTCATGCCAATATTTCTTTTTCGTGTGAATTGTGTTCGAAAAGATTTTCACGTAAAGACTCCATCACACGACATAAAGAACTAAAACATGGGGATACAGTTGCGCAAGTCGAAATAGCCCAACCAAACGTTCTGGCCGGATCATCTGCACAAGATGAACAAGAATGGGGTGACGACTTCGAGGACTACTTGTTTTTAAACGTGGACGAACAGGGTAAGATTTTATATTAATAAATACAACACGATAATTTTTTTCAATAAAAGTATAAAACTAAATATTAATACCAACGTAATCATTTTAAATTAAATATTAAAAGAACGCGATAATTTTTTTAAATAAAAATATAATAAATTAAATAATATTAATACACAATAATTTTTTTTCAATAAAATACAAGTTATTTATTTTATATATTTAAGTATACAATTTAGATTGAGTATTAAAAAAATATATTATTTTATTGTAGGACCGCAAAAAATAACTACCGATCAGAACATGAATAAGGCTAAAAAACAAAAAAAGGATCGATTAAAGTTAGTGAACTCACCAGGGTTTGT
>CM023358.1:62813219-62872649 GCA_013282895.1 Eriosoma lanigerum
TATATATACAGTCATATAATTACATAATGTGCACATTACGAACGTTCATGAAACAATAAAATGCGCTCTCGATTTGTGGTCTAACATCACCCGTATCAGCAGAGCGATGTGCAGTCGTCGCGTGCTTGCGCCGTTACAAAAGTAATGAAAGCGCATTCTATGATCTATTGCTTGCGTTCTCGTTTCGGTGTTGCGTCCTCTTAAGAAAACTAAAGAACTACCTTGGTATTAGTATTAACACTATAATTATAATGGAATTGTAAAAAACAAAATTTAACAATTAGTAGTTACGAGTAATACATTAGAAAATAAACGTGTATGTTTATATTTACTTAATGTGGATTTTCATAGCTTTATTGACTTTGCTATTGAAGTAACACATTTTTTACGTTTGTCTAATAACTAAAGACCATATTTTTGTGTTAAATTGTGCGCACGAGCGTGAAAGTCGTGATAAACGTTCACTTTATTCCGACAACCCTGCTTATCACCACAGTTGTCCACAACGGCATCGGCCACAAAACCGGTTTTGCATCCCGTATTTCTGACAGAAGACAGAAAACACAGTATGGCGCAAAGGCCACATGCTACGCGTATATGGACGCTAGGAAAGATGTGCATAACACGACGATCCACCCACAAAACCAGAATACGTCAAGTTTTTTTAATTCCATGCCGAACAGGTTTCCTCGTTACGACAGTGGATCAAGCTATCCACGGCGACAAGGACGCTGGAGGAGTGCCTTATCCGGCTAGAAATGAGCATTTTAGCTTGGTCGAGGCCAGGGCTTAAAGCGGGAAAAAATTCCAGGGGGGACTAATGTCTCCATATAGTTTTAAGCGTTCCATATATCATTTTATGTCCCCAGAGCGTTTTGTAATGTGTAATTTGTTAAAGGGGACGCTTTTTAACCACCATTAGAGGTAGGGGACTGAGTCCCCTTACGTCCCCACTCATTTTAACACCTGATCGAGGCGCAACTACAGAACACGTCTGAGCAACTGCGCGCGCACTTCGTGACGGCTGCAGTCGACGCGTCTCACGCGGCACAGCTAGGCGCGCCCGTCCGAACAATACACATTTACCGCACGATCCGTTCGATAGAAAACCCTATCAACAAGAACGCCCACAAACGTTGTATCGGGACGACACACACACATGTCAGTCGTACAAAGGCACTCGGGATTGGAATACGTGATTGGAAAATTTGTTCTGGTTGTAGGAGTAGGAGTAAAATAAGAATTAGAAGAAGAGACTTTAGGAACTGACTGTTCGCTATCAGTTAAGCTATTATTTATATCGCTTGATCGACTCATTAACTCTAATAGTTGCCTTCATAAATTTACAATGTTAATAAAAACAACTCTACACCAATTAGTTTTAACACGTAAGACGAAATGATAAAAAACACATTTCAACTATTAGTAATTAGTACTTTAGAATGTATGACGTGTATATTTAATTAATATGATTTTTCATCGCTTTATTGACTTCGATATTGAATTTGCACATTCTTTTAGATTTCACTAATAATTAAAGACCATATTTTTATGTTTACACATAATTTTTACTGAGCGAATGCAGCTCTAATTGGATAAGCTTTATCGATGATACTATTTCAAACTAAATGATATATAAAAATGTCTAGGAAATTAAAAAGTATTTTTCAAGGTTAGAGAATATTTCGTGTGAAATTAAATGTTTTAGGAATATATTGAGGTCTAATTTAAACATTTAAAAAAAATATATATATATATAGTTTATAAGTGTATATAAATATTCTATAATAACATGTAAGAATAATCGTTACTGCCGTTATGTTCTACCCCTCGGACACTATGATTAAATCTGATGAAGTTTACTAAATCGGTTACTTTAACGAATGTTAACCGATGGTTCCGAAATGTGGCGTTACACCTACGGTGTAAATCTATTATATATCCTTAATTTCACTCATAAGAATAAATTAATACCTACATATTTATCAATTATCTATCCAAAATTTCACAAATATTAATTAAACTTAACTGTTATACACTTTATGTTTTGTATAATATTACAAAATAGGTTAATAACTAATCTTCACTAGATATATACATTGTACCTATATAAATTCTTATTTTACAAGGAATAAAAAATATATATATTTACCGTGATGAACAACGTTGAATAAAATGTAAAAATATAAAATTAATTTGACAAAATATTTTATAGACAAATTCATCATTAAAAGTGTATGTTAATATAAATCAAGAACTAACTTGTTGTTGGTATAAACACTACACATATAATGGAATTATAAAAAACAAAATGTAACAAATAGTAGTTATGAGTAATACATTAGAAAATAAAAATGTATGTGTATATTTACTTAATGTGGATTTTCACAGCTTTATTGACTTTGCTATTGAAGAAACACATTTTTTACATTTGGCTAATAACTAAAAACCATATTTTCATGTTACATTTTTTTTTACTGAGAGAATGCAATTACAATTGGACAAGCTATATCGATGATACTAATTCAAACAAAATGATATATATAAAGTGGCAAGACCAATTGTGAACGTTCCTCCATCGTTCCTTCGGTCCTTGGAGAAATTAATGGTTTAGTAGAATTATTAAAACTTGAATGCAATGATATTACATTAGAAAATACGATTTTGAGCAATTTATTTTACTGATAATACATTCTAAAATTTACCACGAACGTAAATTACACATGTAAATATGCAAAATACATTTCAAATTTCTACGAACAATATTCAAGGAGATATCATTTCATGATAAAAATTGTCAGTCATAATTTTAAAAATATTTTGATAATAGATTAAATAGTAATAAGTAGGCTTCTAAAAAAAAAATCATACCGTTAAATCAAAAATTGCAGGTAATATTAATTATTTTTGAAAAAGCTCTATATTCAGCCAAAAAACAAACCAATCCTATTCAAAATTTTACTAAACGTAAATATTACCTATATTAGTACTCAAAAAAAATTTCATGTTCCTACGATCAAAACTCAATTAATAATAAAAAAATTAAAATAACGGAAACTGTAATTTTGCCAGTTTTCCACTTCTCAAGGAAAAACGTTTGTTAAATTCAAAAAATGAGCTAAATAAAGTACCAACTAGATGAAATTCGGTACGGAAAGAGTACCCTATTTGTGGTAATCGGACTATTATTTCTACCCAAAACAAGGTTTTCATGCATCAGAAAAAAATAATAATAAAAAGCCTATGAAATAAAATTGTCAGTCACGATTTTCAAAATATTTTGTAAAATGATTAATTAGTATATTATTAGTCTTCTGTAAAATTTTTAAATCGAAAACCTAAAATTGTAGGTAACATTAATTTTTTTTGTCAAAAAATTCATAGTTCTATATTTTGATAAATAATCAACTAATCTATTCTCAAAATTTTATCACATATGTATATTACCAATTTTAGTATTCAAAAAAATTTTCAAGTCCCTACGATCAAAACTAAATTAGTTATCACGAAATAAAAAATAAAAAATGATGAATATCGTAATTTTGCCAAGTTTTTAGTAGTTTTTCTTCTCCTAGGGAAAAACTTTAAAGAAATTCGAAAAATGAACTTTATAAAGTAACAAGAATATATGATTTGCTACTAAAAGCATACCACTTGTAATAATCGGACAATTATTTCTATCCAAAAAAATGTTTTCATACATAAATAAAAAACCTTTGTAGAAACAATACACTTTTCGCTTCGCCCAGAAACTAAAATTTCTAGGGAATTTAAAAGTATTTTTCAAAGTTAGAAAATATTTCGTACAAAAATATATGTTTTAGGATTATATTGAGGTCTAATTTGAACATTTTATAAAAAAATATAAAGTTTATAAGTGTATATATATATATATACCCACAAATTTATGTATTACAAAATACTGACCTCATGTAGACGTGCCCTTCCCGAACAATACATAATTACCGCGCAATTCGTTTGATAGAGAACCTTATCAACAAGAGCGCACACAAATGTCTCGGTACGACACACACATACCAGCTATACAGGAGCGCTCGGTTAGGAGACTACTTCAGCAGTATACTCCTTAGGCGTAGCAACATCTAAGACTATAATCGTGATACTAGAACGCGAATTATTTTCACACTTCGGGTATCCTCGCGTATGTCTTAGCGCTAACTCCCGGAGTTCGTATCACGGGAGATGCTAATCGTACTCAACGGCTGGAAAACTATTGGTTGTACTATTTCGATATATCATCCGAGAGTCAATTCGGTCGAACGTCGAAACCAAGAATTGAAAAAGGGTTTGCGCGCGCAACTTATAGCTAGGAATCACAATTCTTGGGACACTAAGCTGCCATCGATCCTATTCGCGATAAGGAATAGATGCAATACCCAAAAATGATATCCGCCTGCGTTTTTGGTACTCGGCAGAGAGTGCAAGAGACCGGATACAGGGGGTTCACTGAGGAAGCTGTGGACTTAGTTGAGTCGTTAATGTTTAGGACAGCACGTGAAAAGAAAGTATTGGACACAGAACCGACAGAGACAAGGGGTAATAAGTTAGGCGATACAGTGTACTATAAAACCTGCCACCTGTCAAAAGCACATTAGTGTTTTTACGCCGGATTCACGCCTAAATGGTGTGGACCGGTCAGGTTGGCAGAGAAAAGGACTTGGTAATGGTTAGTTAACACCGGCGAGCGCTTTGGCAGAGCTCTAGGCCCTCATGAAGAGGTTAGGGAAATGCTAGAGTGTCAGCTATTAGCTGACCAGATCCTGGTGGTAGCTTACGAACGAGGTTGGGAAACCCTAACCAGAAAACTGGAACTGGTAGTTCGCCAAGCAATGCCATGCCACCACTCTACACAAAAACGTTACCACTGTCGACCCGCGAGGATACCAAGAAGTGTCTTAGGAGAGGGTGCTGGACACACTACCTTCAACACTGCTGGCGGTCCCCGGGCTCGACAACAAGCACCCCTTTTTCACCCCGGACACCTCCAACTATAACCACATAAACCTAGCTTCCCAAAGAATTCGAGACGCTTGTAATAGCTACCTAAAGATCCGGGGGGACGTACCGAGTTAACGAACCTCCGTTTTCTCCCCTTCATTCACATTCCTTAACTCACAAGCCCCAACACCCGCGCAATCCTACCCGTATTTGTAACACCACTGCGGTTGGTGGTTTAGCAGGGGAGTATGACGCTGTCTGATATATCACGAGCACACATGTGCAAGTGATATATCCAACTCGATCTATTTCCTTGATAAACCACCACCTAGGTGGCGCAACGGCATCAGCTTACTCCGACTCAGCAATAGGAAGGAGGAACGGTGGGGTGGCATGCCGAACCGGTGCCCGAACGCGCGGATGAATACTAACTCCGTCATCATCCGTCGATGTAAAAACATTTAATGAAAATCGACACGCTCTCAACCGCGAACAAAACCCGGTCATCATTTTTGTTTTTTCTCTTTAAAGACAGTACTTTTTTTTTGTCACACACATTTTATTTATTTTTTGTTGTTTATTTTTTTTTATCACTTCTTCGGTGTTAAAAAAATCGTTGGTATCATCAAACGATTATCGCTGGAAAAGTCTGGTTGATACTGTGTATGGTGATCGTCGTGTTTGTGAAAAAAAGCAATCGTCTTATTAAAAAGCGAATCACATTTAAATTTAAAATAAAAAAAATCCCCCTCTTTCTATCATCATGTTACCTCCGACGAGCTACGTTGGCACATCAAAAAGGTGCTGTATCAATTAAATCAAATATTATTTAATTAATAATTTGATCATTATTTTTTTAGTAGTTACAATATAAATTGGAAGATATTAATATATAATATTGTACATCTTAGTTATGCCTTAATTAGTAATACCTTAATTATACGTTAGTTATATCTGAATTGGTCGGAAAGGACCAGTCCTCCAGCTTTGGGGGTTAAGCGATAGGCCAACAACCTGTCGTAGTTAAAAATTTTAGTATTGTGAATCTTTTAACAATGCATAAGAAATACAATGATATTAAGGGAAACTTGATTGTAAACAGGAGAGAAAAAAATATATAAATTAAGATCAAAATATGGAATATAAGATGGCTATAGAAACTAAGTGCCTTCATAAATACAAATAGTAAAATAGCAAAGTATAAACTACACAATGTAGCTCTACAAGAAATACGTTGGCTCGGAAATAGAATTGTGCAAGCAGAAAATGCAATAGTATTCTATAGTGGCAAAACAACTAATGACACAAAAGAAAGGTTTAGGATAAGTATAAAATAATACAATTTTTTCCTGTATTAAAAAATTAGAAACTGTTGATGAACATATGTTAAATCTATGTAGTAGAATGAATTTGATTTAATTTTAATTAATTGCTACACACTGACTAAGAACAAAGATGAAGAGGAGAAGGGTGTCTTTTATAGATCTAGAAACAGTATATGACTCATTACCAAGTTATAGTATCAAAGTGACAATTGGAGATATTAGTGCTCAAGTAGTGAACGATGTTTAGATCGATCATTGGAAAAGATAGCCTGCATGATACATCCAATGATACTTAAAGCGAATTAATCAGTGAGCTAGTCATAAGCAGCAATTATTTCTTAAGAAAAAATATACACAAGTATACGTGGTCAACCCCGGATAGAAGAACAAAAACTCTGATTGATCATTGCATTACTGATAAACGTCATCAGTCAAGTATTGCAAATATGAAAACATAGAAGAGGTGCGAATGGAGACTTAGGCCTTTTATCTAGTGGTAGCAAAATTCTACCTTAAGCTTGCAGCTAAATGGAAAAGACACTAATAATAATGTAATAATGCCCATTTAGACAGAGAATATGTAAAAAATTTGCTGAAATTAAAACATTTAAACGAAAAATAATTATGGAACTCGTTAAACTTAATAAAACACAACCTGAAATTGAAAAAGCCTCAACCTAAACTTGGGAAAAAAACAAAAACTCGATAACAAAAGCAACGGATCGTTGAAAGGTAAGATAAACCATCATTTCAACGATTAATTTCCAAGAAGTGATTAAAAATCGCTAGGAAGCAAAAAAAATTTTGACACAAGATCCTACCAATAATCAAGTTGAAAATTATATAAGATTACGTAATTCACCAAATAAAATAATAAGTTTATAGAAAAGAATTTTCGAGAACAGGAAGTTAGAAAAATATAAATATACAAGAATAAAAAAAATTATTTTTTTGTAAAGTGAAAATCTGTTATGGAAGGTTTTTAAGCACTGACGACTATTATGAAAGGTGGAATGTAGTTTCTGTTCCCAAGATAATTGTAGAAAACTTTAAAGAGTACTTTGACAATCTACTTAACGACAGCGCAGAAGAAATTACGCGTTATATTTCATATGAAAAACTAGTATACCAAATGATCGAACTAGAATTAACCGGGCCCATTATGGACGAAATTGAACTCATAGTAAATTACTTATTAAATAACAAAGTGCTAGGGGAAAATAATATGAACTAGGAACTACTTATAATTACAGGAGAAGACTTTTTAAAAATCATTCATTACCTTATTTCGAGTGAATGAAAGAGTGAAAAAATAGAAAATGACTAGAACACAGCTATCTCATGTCCCAACTTCAAGAAAGGGAACCCAAGTAACATGGAGAACTATAGAAGGATAAGTTTACTAGATACCACGTTGAATGTAACTTCTACTGATTTATTGAACAGGATCCAAAAGTATTCCTCAGAGAAAATTAGTGAATACCAATGTGGCTTCCAAAAAGAAAATCGATCAGTGATTATATATTTACTATACAACAAATCATCGAAAAATATTATGAATACTATAAGAGCTTATATATAATTTTTATTAATTTTAAAATGATAGTATTAGCAGAAATCAATTATGGATAGCACTTACGGATTTTGGTTTTTCAAGGAAACTAGTAAGACTAGAGGTAATGAACAAAAACTTTTAATATTCGAGAGGAAAGAATTTATGAAGATATATGGTTCCATACTAAACCCAGAGTCAGGGAGTTATGAAAGAAGAAAAAATGAGAACATCGAAATCATTTTCAATTAACCAAAATTACAAGAATGTCTTTAAAAATGAAAGCTAAATGGCTGTAGTGGGTTGGCAATGTATGGAAGGCAAAAATAGTATTTTATAAATACTAATCAATAAACCCTACGAAAAGAAGCCAAAAGGAGGGCCACGTCAGCTAACCTAACCTTCATGGCCTGTAAGCCATAAAAATATATATCTTAGTTACGCCACAGTCTGATATGAATTTTCAAATATAACTTACAAATAATATTCCAAATAATACTTATATAAATATTTTTTAACGTTCCCTTATATAAAAGTATAAATTTGATTATCAATGTTCTATCATATAATCATAAAAGATAGAATGAAATACGTAGTAACATAATTTGATTACGTATTAATTTTATTATTTAATTTACAAAATTATAACATATTGAAGTAGGTATATATATTCGTACCTATATAGTGTTTTAAAAAACATAAATAATCAAGAATACATAGAAAAATAATATCTTATATTATGTTTCTAAAGTTTCTAGAAATTAATTGTGTTTAATATATTATAAATATGGTTTAGAAAGAATCACTTATTTTTTGATAAAGACACAAAGCAGAAATAATACATGTTCTAAATCGTTAGAAGTGCCAGCTGTATTCTGCACATCGTATACATTTGAACAAATAAACGATTTGATTTTAAGAACATTGATACATATTCTAATGTAATATATTGCATCAAGAATGACGCACAAAATAAATTTAACTTACTATTCAGATGAGGTATTATATAGAATAATATTTTTTTTTTTAGATTTTTAGCAAAGAGAAGTATCATATTGTTTTACAACGAAAATATTTTTTTGGGTAGAAATATTGGTCAGATTACCATAAATAGGGTATGTTTTCCATAGAAAATTGCGTCTAGTTAGTACTTTACTTATCTCATTTTTTGAATTTCTCAATGTTTTTTCTTTAGAAAAGAAATACTACAGAAAAATGACGGAAAAACATCAAAATTTATGGAAATCGTAATTTTGATGAAATTGGTTTTAGAATTTTATAATAACTTATGCAATTTTGAACGTAGGTACATTCAACTTTTTAGAATTTTCTCATAGTAATTTAATTAAAATGATCGACATTTTTTTCATCTTTTTAAATATTAATAGTAATAATGTATGTTATTTAATGATAATAATAATATATGTATTCAAATTTTTATTTTTATTTTGAGATAAGTATAGAACTTGTACTTATTACTAATAATAAGAACCTATTCATTTTCTACCCCTAAAACACTATGATTTCATTTGATGTAATTTACCTTTCAACTTAAACACAAAATACAATATATCAATATTATGAATATATCTAGACCAAAAGTACGAAATGCAGATCAGTATACTAATAGCATTGATTAATTATACATTGTATAATTAATCAATGCTAATAGATAGGAAACTTCTATATATTGATTCGAGTCATTAAAAAGAAAGATACATTAATATTTATAAATTTTTTATATTTATTAACATTATTATTTATATTTTACAAAATATACTTCTATGAAATATATACTAAAATATACTATTCTTGTATACATTTACATTTTATAACTATTTTTATATACGATAAATGAATGTGACTAATCTAATTGTTATACATAAGATAGCATCATTGTCTCTTAAAGCGTATATAAAGAAGTAAAGAGAAGCAACAATTAAAATTAAAACAATAATTAAACCTAATAAAAATGACAATACGTATTCTTATTACATGGAAAATTTTAAATAAATTCACTTCAAAATGTTTAAAAATATATTATCATTGATTATATATACTATAGATTGCTCACTGAGCTGTTTTTCTACGGCGCGCTATTTGGTCGGTACCGTTATGCAGCGCTTTATGCGCTTTTTAATTCTGGTCGGTATCGTTGTAATCGCTAGTAGTCGCGGTCGCCGGCGGCAATGTAATGCATAGCACGTATTCACTATTTCACTATTTGCTATTCAGTATTCACCATTTATTGTTCATCATTGTTCCAGTGCCGCATTAAATTATGCTGCCACGCACAAAAAAAAGAATTGTCACCCCCTAATATTTTAATTTTAAAGGTACCTATTCTTTAAATTAATAACTGATATATTAATTTAAAAAATTTGCCACCTCAATTAAAAGTTAACATTTGGCCGTCCATGGGAAATAATTGCCCAAATTTGCCCTCCCCCCCGTTAAATGCGGCTCTGTACCGTATATTCATATCTACTTATTTGATTTAGCACCTTTTAGTTTCATATTTATTTGATTTAAAATTGTATAAATAATAAGTGTATTTATTATTTTAGATTCTGAGCGAAGAATGTATTGGTTTTACAAAGATGTTTTATATATATATATATATGAAGACACTTTTACGGGTAGAAATAATGGTCGGATTACCACAAGTAGGGTATATTTTCGGTAGCAAATTGCATCTAGTTGGTACTTTATTTAGGTCATTTTTCGAATTTCTCAAAAGTTATTCCTTGGGAGAAGAAAACAACCAAAAAATGGCTGAAAATCGGCAAAATTACGGTTTCTGTTATTTTAAATTTTTTAATTTCGTGATAACAAATTTAGTTTTGATCGTAGGTACTTAAAATATTTTTGAGTATTTACATAGGTGTTCTACATTAGGGAAAAAAATTTGGAAATGATTGGTTGATTATTTGGCCAAGTATATAACTTTGAACTTATTTTCAAAAATGTTTAATATTTCCGGCAATTTTTGGTTTATCGCTTTGAAAATTTTATTAAAGTCTAACCATATACTATCTTTTTACAAAATATTTTGAAAATCGTGACTGACAATTTTTTTTATAAGCTTTAAAAGTAAAAGTTCTTGAAGATCGACAAAATTACGGCTTCATTATTTTACCTTCCCACTTTTTTGATTGTAAAAATCATGTGTTAGCACACAGTTGCGTCACTGTTTCCATCAATGCCTAACTTATACAATTGGTAAACTGTGCATGTTGTATATAGAACAACGCTTGAGGCTATGCAGCATTTGTTTGTGGAATTTTATTATTAAGTATAATATTATAATAATACTATTTACAATACTACTATTTTTAATTAAATTGTATTATAATTATGTATATTAACTTTTTAAAGAAAAAAAACAATAAAAGAGTACCATTACAAACACAAAATAATAAAGTCGTAAAACATTATTTTATAATTTGTATGTAAAATAATAAAATATATTATCAGTGGAAGGTATTTTGTTTTTAGTTTTTACATTAAATATAAATACTATTTTACTATTCTATTTTAAAATCCATGTGTTTACTAAAAATCACGTATTATGATATTATAATAGAAACGGAAACAGACAAATAATATTATTATTGTTATTGAAAAAAGCTTTATTTACAGCATTCTATATTTAAATATAAAATATCTATAGAAATAAATAGTATAACTTTAAAAGAGTGTTAGTATTGACCGAATGTTTTGTGTCAATGTGTTTGTGTTTATGAAAATGTGATGTGATTACAAATTATTATTGATTACTTATTAATTCTAATTTTGTTTTTAATTGCCCTTTAACACTATATATTTTTAAAAATTTTAAAAATGTCTGGAAGAAAATGTTCGTTTTTTAATTGTGGAAATATTCAAAGAACATCTAACAATATACGATTTCATCCTTTTCCTTCAGACGCCGATTTATTAAAGAAGTGGATTATTCATTCCGGTAAGTATATACTAAGATAAGTTCATAATTATTAAATATTTATGTGAGAAGAGTTAAAATTTTCATTATTATTAATTTTTTTAATAAAAAAATTTAAATATTAGTTTTCATATGAATTAAAATTTTATGATAGCCAATTTATACTCTTGATTTTAATAAAAATTGTAAAATTTAATTAAAAAAATTAATAATAATGCAGTTCAGACTTATAACTAAATGAAAAAAATGTATATAAATTAATTAGTATACTGATAATTAAACGTTTATGTTTAGGTAACATTGAGTTAGAGGCAATTAGTCCTAAATCTTTAAAAAAAAAATGTATATGTTCAAAACATTTTGAAAAAAACCATTATAGTAATCCACTTGACCCGAAATCTCGCCTTAATAAAAATGCATTTCCAACAAAGTATTCAAGTATTGAAGGTATATAGTTTAATCAATTATTATAAATTATAATATATATACTGTGTTTTTATTATATAAATTTAATAATATTATTTTAGTTAAGCATATTGATAACTCCATAGCATCAACAAGTATTATAAATTCACCCAAATCGTGGACTTGGAATGTTCGTAATATAGACATCATGAAAGGTTTATACAAAAATACATTTTTATGAAAATAATTAAATTAAAGTGTTTTTTATTTAATTTACACCTTTTTTTTCTAGAAACACATCCACACGATACAGTAGATAAAATAATAAATACAACTCCAACAAAGGTACAAAGACATAGAAATTCAGTGAGAGGTAAAGAATATTTATTTGATTTGGTCAAGAGGCGGGTTGTTGAGGGTCTCGGAGGGGTGTTTCCCCCCAAACCGGAATCAACTCCCGCAATGACGCCACAGAGGGTCCGGGATATCGACCTACAGGCACTTCGTGAAAACGAGTGCCTGTGGGCTGCTTATGAGCGTGGTTGGCGAGACCACGCCACAGCAGCACCGGTGACACCACCGGCCCCTGTGGACAGTCGTCCAGCGGCTGGTCCGGTGAGACAACAACGTCGTGGTACGTCCAAAACGGCGTACGCGTCTGGGGTGAAAAAAAAACCGCCAGCCAAACCAAGCGGTGAGGGTCCGTCGAGGAGTCAGGGGCAATCCACTCCGAAACCGTCGCCGTTGACGAGGCCGGCCGCGCAGAGACCAACCGTGCCGAGACCGGTCGCCTCGAAACCGCACGTGCCTAGACCGGTTGTACCGAGACCGCACGTGCCGAGACCGATCGAGTCGAGACCGGCTGCATCGAGGCCGCCCGCATCGAAGCCACCCGTCGCAAAACCGCCCGTTCATCGAAAAAAAGGTGGACACCATCCACCGGAAGTACCTCCCTTCCACCAGTTGCCAGAACGAGTACCTCCTGCACCAAGGAAGGGACAAAGTACGAATGCCGAGAAGACTTGGGTGGAGATTACGGAGGCGGCTTTACAACGGAAGGAAGCTAACGAGGGTAGTCCGGTAACCAGAGCGGAACCGTCGTCTGCGTTGTTGTCCGGAGTGACCTCAGGTGAACCTACGGGTGATGGGGAAGCGATAGACATCGCGTATGACGATGGGGAGCTTCTGGAGGAAATCCGGAACCTCTACCCGGAATAGGTACCATGCACAGAGGAGGCAGCAGAGCGGAAACCACCCCTTCCACCTAATAGTTGCAAAAACACATAGCTAAACCGATAGGGAGTGTACGGCTTAGGGGGGGAGAGTTGACACGGTCGTGTTGATGACCGTTCATATCTCACCCGTCCATCCCGACGGCCTATAACTTTCAATTTGCCTATCGTAACAGGTCTGCCCGAAACATATGCAAATACCGGTTTACGCTAAATCGGTACGTATCGACGGCGGCGTTGATCGGTGAGCCACCGCGATCGTCACCAACTCGCTCTCGTTAACCGAGACCCGTAGCGACAACAACACCGGTACGAACATTAAAATCTGTAACTTTATTTGTAGCACAATTGTTTTTATCAATTTTTGTTTTAAGCTGTTTATTTAAATAGTGTCGTTCTATATAAATAATATATTTATATTATTTATTTTTTTTATTTTATTATTTATATTTATAAATTAAATTTATTTATTTATTTTTAAATATTACGTTGTGTGTTATTGGTAACCTTTACCTCCACAACAATTGGAATGACAATAACTATATGATGATATTTGTGGGTGATAGTATTATTATTATTGCAACAGCTGCTGGGTTTGATAGAAAAAGAAAAGCACCCCACACCGGAATAAAATGCATTAGAGAGAGATGGACAATTTCAGCACTTTAAAATCGTTTATACGGTGACGCCTATCTCTTTTTTCAACACAATTATATAAAAAATAGGCGTACCTCGGTCAGCGCTCCGAAACGAAGAGAATCTCTACGTTCCAAGCGCTTTATTATTAATTATGCTATAGATAATATATAATTATTAGAATTATTATAATTCAAGAAACAAGTATTCTATAAACTGATATTCGATATTCGGTGGCAAAACGCCACGAATGCGGCAAAATCGAATTTTGCGCGATGATTTTTTCTTTCTTTAAAATAGCAGCCAAGTCTTTATTCCCTCCATCGAAAAACCGTAGGTGGGAAAATTCAAAAACTTTTTCAATAGTTTCGGGGCGAAAAAGTAACAGTAAACATTGGCCATAGTGGAGCGGTCCGGAAAACAGGGTAATTTTTATAATTTAAAAACCTTAAACCGCCCCTTGGAAGAAATGGCACGAAATTGACAAAAATTATATAGACTAGAAAGAGACTAACAAACGGTATACCGATTTTGTCTTGGGAGGAACAATTTTTTAAGGAAAATTTAGATAATTGTTTTATCTGCCTTCTGAGGATTAAGAGAAGTCCGCGGGAAGTCTAGTGGTCTACAGGTAAAACCTTTGGGCGGAAAATCGATTACGTTTTTTAATTTTGGAATTTTTAAAATTTTCCCTTTCGGGAACTTTTCACGTAATTAAACGACGGAAATTGTACTCTTTTATTTTTTGCGTCATCTTACACCTTATGGCACTGCAGCGAAAATGGAATCTGAATTTTGGAGTAAAATTGAAAAGGAAATTGATTTCCTGTTAGGAGTGCGTTTGTGTCGCACTCGGAAACATTTTTCGAAGGCAAATTTATTTCGTCGTTGGTGTTCGACTTCGTCGTACATGTAAGTTATCCACGGCAAGTTAATTCCGAATGAAATAGGTATACCACACTTCCATAAAACAAATGTATCAAGATCCAAAAAAAAATTTTATTCGCAAGAGCCAAGGATATACGAAGAAGTATTACTTTGCATAATGCCACAATATCAGCTGTTGCATCATCAATAGTATTATTCTATGATAATAATTTTAACTCCATGGATACACATATAATAAATAAATTAAGTATTAAATGTCTATGCATAGATGCTTTACCAATATTAGTATTAAGGTGTGACCAATATGAATTAATAACTAGGATAAATTGATATTAATATAGTGTTATCCTTTACGGTCGGCTGTTGATTGATAAGACAGTCAGTTTATCAGTAATATTTACATTTAAAATAATATGCCTAATTCAACATAAATAAGTTGTTTGGGACTATTTTGATAATTATACTACTTTTACGTAAGTACGAATTTAATGAATACTATACATAATAATATTACATCTTATTTTGAGGGTTTTAATCAATTTTAAAAATTTTCTCAATAAAACATACATTGGCCATTTTCTAAATCCGAAACAAAAATGAAATTTTCTTTTCAAATTTTATCAACATATTTTCCCCTTAATCACGGGAATTTATATTTTGCAAATTTTATTACAACACCGGGATCGTGACTCGATCTCTTGAACCTACCTTCACGCTATTTATCTACCTGTCTATTCTATCTACCCAACATTAAACAGATGCTCAGACTGACTGAGACACCTAGGACCGTTAAGGATGAGAGCTATTTTCCATATATTTAAACCCGTTCAACAATGGTAAAATTAACAAACATTCAGATTTACAGATACGCTATACGATACGATTTAAAAAATCCATAAATAATACATATATCGGTTAAAAATGACGGTTGTACTGACTTTTAAACGTTTACAAAGATGTCTATGTCGCGTCGCGCGCAATTGTTTTCAGTCACCGTATACATGTACCTATACGCGACTATGACTTGAAAACTTAAATAATTTATAATTATAATTTATGAATACTCGGTAAAATAGGTACTTTTATAATGTGTAAAACACGAATTTGCCTGTATTTAAACGTTTAATGCAGCAAATTTTGTTCGTCGTCCCAGCGAATTCTAATATATAATATAAGAATATTCGCCACATAAATATACTCACGTACCATATAAAGTCGTTCATAAGTGTTGTTAGAAGCACGAAAAATCGTAATTTAAAAACATTTAAAAACGCTAAAACTGTTGTTTATATGTTCTTGGGACGGGAGGAAAACGATTTGTTAGAGAGAGACAGTCGATGATGTAATTTCGAAATCAACTGTACGATACCGCTATCTCTTTCTGACACGCTTTTATATTGGCGCCCGGGGATTTTTGTTAAGATACATCCTATTTGGCAAAATTTGTTTCGCACGTCCATTTTTTCTTCCAAAAAAATTGATGCAATTTTTCATCTGCATCCATTGGAAAAATTGTAAATTGAAAAATTCCAGAAACTATTTCAAGAGTTCCAGGATGGAAAAGTGTCCGCGAAATCTAGCGACGACGAAGCCGTCTGTCGGAAAATGGAAAATTTAAAACGGAAATTTTAGATTCTAAGCCAAGCGGAGAATGTATTTGTTTTATAAAGATGTTTTTTTTTCTTCTTTGTTTTGATGTATGATATATGAAGTGGAAACACTTTTTTGAGTAGAAATAATGGTCTGTTTACCACAAGTAGGCTATGCTATCGGTAACAAATCATGTCTAGTTGGTACTTTATTTATCTCATTTTTCGAATTTCTCAAAAGTATTTCCTCGGGAGGGGAAAAACTACCAAAAAAAAATGGCGGAAAATCGACAAAATTACGGTTTTTGTTATTTTAAATTTTTTTATTTCGTGTTAACTTATTAGGTTTTGATCGTAGAAACTTGAAATTTTTATTGAGTATCAACATAAGTTTTCTTCATAATAGAAATAATTTTGGAAAGGATTAGTTGATTATTTGGCCAAGTATAGAACTTTGAACTTTTTTCCAAAAATGTTTATGATTTCCTGCAATTTTTGGTATATCGCTTTGAAAATTTTATCGAAGTCTAATCATATACTACCTAATCTTTTTACATAATATTTTGAAAATCGTGACTGACAATTTTTTCTTATAAGCTTCTAAAATTTAAATATTTTTAGTAGAATTGAATATTATATATATATATATATATATATATATTTTTTTTTTTGATGTATGAAAACACATTTTGGGTAGAAATAATAGTCTGATTACCACAAGTAGGGTATGTTTTCAGTAGAAAATTGTGTCTAGTTGGTACTTTATTAAGCTCATTTTTCATATTTCTTAAATGTTTTTCCTTGGGAGGGAAAAAACTACCAAATATCGGCAGAAAATCGGTAAAATTACGGTTTCTGTTATTTTATTTTTTTTAATTTTGTGATAACTAATTGAGTTTTGATCGTAAGGACTTGAAAATTTTTTTGAGTTTTAGCATAGATAGGATACAAGCATGGTAAAATTTTTGAATGAATTATTATTATAGTGTATTGTAATATATTAAGTTCACTCAGAATCGTATTTTCTAATACAATATATTCGAGGACGAAGGAGAAACGCTTAATAATGACATTCCCAATTTTTATAATTTAAAAACCCCAAAATGGTCCCTGGAACGAACGGCACGAATTTGACCAATGTTATCTAATAAGATTAAAAGTATACATATCCAACCTGGTCCATATTTCAAATACAAGTTTGTATCTATATTTTGGTCATCTATTAAAAAAAAAGTGTGGTAAATTCATTGTTAAATTTAAAAATGTATATTTGAATACTTATTAAATATTAATTTTATTCATTTAGAAGGAAGCTCTAGTTTTTTTTCATATCTAGTATATTTGTATAAAAAGTATATAAATCATATAGTTAATATTTTATGAATTTTAATTAAATTTATTATTTATTTGTTTAGTTCTTATATAAGTACTTATGAAGTATGTTTAGAAATAATTTATTTTAATTGAGCTCGTAGTATGGAATTTTTAAATTAATAAAAAATAATAAAGTACTAATTATTGTACATAAATAATTTTGAAATATTATTTATAAGTGTCTAAAATGAGATACCATTGAAATTTGATCATAGCAATATGCATTTAAAGTTTGATGTTTTAATCTTAATTTTTGAGTAAAATAAATTAGTATTAAATTTTATAAAAATAATAATTCCAATAAAAAAAATATTTTGATTATCGCTATTTAACCTGGATTATTTCCGCTACTTTCACTGGCACTTTAGTTAGGTAAATCGTTCAATAACCACTTGGCTTTAAACGACTTCTCAAATTCAAATTTACACCATTGATCAATTCCCATTATATCTGTAAATAATCATACAAAACATTTTATGTTTTGTTAATCGAGATAAAAAAAACTTACTACTTCAATTTATTAAATATATATAATCCATTAAAATTTATATCTATAACTATCATGGCATACCAATTTCGTCGGCATTTATTTAAAGGAAATTTCGTAGAGTCTAATACCCCATTGACGGATTTAAAAACATTCGTGATCTAATGGTCTACAGGTGACACCTTTAGGGGCAAATTGATTACATTTTGTAAATTAAAAATGGAGCAAGTAATGTATGGTTTCTACAAAGATATTTTAGATTCTGAGAGAAGCGATGAATGTATTGGTTTTACAAAGATGTTTTTTTTTTTTTTTATGTATGAAGACACTTTTTGGGGTAGAAATAATTGTCCGATTACTACAAGTAGGTAATGTTTTCGGTAACAAATTGCATCTAATTGGTATATTATTTAGCTCATTTACCAAATTTTCAAAAGCTTTTCCTTGGGAGAAGAATAACTTCTAAAAAATAGCGGAAAATCGTCAAAATAACGTTTCTGAAATTTAAAATTGTTTAATTTCGTGAAAACTAATTGAGTTTTAATCATAGTATCTTGAAAATTGTTTTGAGTATTTAATTAGGTTAACTTCATTACAAGAAAAATTTTAGAATCGAATGGTTGATTTTCTGACTAAGTATAGAGTTTTGGCTATTATTCCAAAAATGTTTAATATTTCCTGCAATTTTTAGTTTATTGGTTTGAAACTTTTATCGAAGTCTAGACATATACGACTCTATGTTTTTATAAGATAATTTGATAATCGTGACTAACAATTTTTTTCATAAGCTTTTAAAGTAAAAGTTTTTGAAAATCGGCAAAATTACGGTTTCATTATTTTATTTCTTGGTAACTAAACAAGTTTAGATCGTAGGAAATTGAAATTTATTTTAAATATTTACATTCCTAATTTAAACACGTGGTAAAATTTTGGAATGGATTATCAGTATAGCATATTGTAATATGTTGAGTTTCGCTCAGAATCGTATTTTCTAATGCTATATCATTGCATTCAAATCTTAATAATTATAATAAACCACTAGCTAATTTCCACAAGGACCGAAGGGATGAAGGAAGAACGTTTACAATCGACCTATTAAAAATTATAAAATAATGCCGAATTATTATATATATATATTATTATATCGTTAAGAGAAATCTCTCTATCTTTCTTTATATAAAATAGGTCGTTTTCGTACCGTTTCTTTCAGGGGCAGTTTTAGCGTTATTAAATTATTAAAATTTACCCTGTTTCCCAGACATCTTCGTCGTTTGCTTTCGGTAGCAAATATCTCTAGTTGGTATTTTATTCAGCTTATTTTTCGAATTTCTCCAAAATTTTTCCCTAGGAAAAGAAAAACAACCAAAAAATGGCAAAAAATTGGCAAAATTACGATTTCCGTTATTTTAATTTCTGATCGGAGCGAGGAATGTATTGCTTCTACAAATTTTTTTTTTTTATGTATGAAAACACTTTTTCGGATGAAAATAATTGTCTGATTATCACAAGTGGGGTATGCTTTCGGTAGAAAATCGTGTCCTCTTGGTACTTTATAAAGCTCTTTTTTTGAATTTCTCAATGTTTCGATTTCCGTATTTTTTAATTTTTTTGTAACATCTTATTGGGTTTTGAACGTAGAAACTTTAAAACTTTAATCAGTACTAACATTGATGTAATATATAAGTGTGGTAAAATTTTGGAAGCGATTAGTCAATTTTTTGGCCAAATATAGAGTTTTGAATTTGTTTCCAAAAAAAATTACTATTACCTATATTTTTAAGTTTATCGGTTTGAAAATTTTATAGAAGCCTTAAAATATACTACTTAATATTTTTACAAACATTTTTGAAAATCATGACTGACAATTTTTTTTAGAGGCTTTTATTATTATTTTTTTCCTGATTTATGTAAACATTTTTTCGGTTAAAAATAATGGTCTGATAGATACCATAAATAGGGTACACTTTCCGTCCCAAATTTCATCTAGTTGGTACTTTATTTAGCTCATTTTTTAAATTTCCAAAAAATTTTTCTTTGAGAGAGAAAAAACTACCAAAAATGTCAAATAATTGGCAAAATTATGGTTTCCGTTATTTTAAAGTTTTTTTATTTCTTGATTACTAATTGAGTTTCGATCATTAGGACTTGAAAATTTTTTTGAATACTCTCATAGGTAATATCGACGTTTAGTAAAATTTGTGTTGGAACCGATTGATTTTTCGGCTAAATTTAAAGCTTTGAAATCAAATTATTGAGTCTTTAAACGAATGTCAAGAATCTATTAATTCTCAAGGCACAAATTTCCTTTCTTTAAAAACTAAAATTGAATTGTTAAGCAAAAAATTAGTTTCTTTAACAGATGAAAATAATTTATTAAAAAAAAAAAAAGGAGTTCAATTACTTGACACAAAACTTTCTACTTCTGAATGTACTCAGACCTCTTCAATTCAAGACAGCGTATTTGAAGAGTTTATGGATCGACATTATAAGGCTCGTAACATTATATTATTTAATGAAGTTTTTACATTTACCTCTGATCAACATAATTACAATGACTACATTGATGAAATGTTTGTTAATTTGAATGTCTCCGTTAAGCCTATATCTGCTCACCGCTTGGGAAAGATCTCAAAGAAGCCACCTCCTATTGGAGTAATTTTACTTTCACCTTTGGATGTTTTTCAAATTTTAAAAGTTAAACGTAAGCTGAATAATCTAGATAAATTCAAAAAAATTCGGATTTCATCGGATCAAACACCACATCAACGTAAGCAATTTTCTTTAGTTTACGATGAATTGCAATCACGTAAAGACGCTGTTGAAACTGACTTGTTTATAAAATTCGTAAAAAATTGTCCGACTATTTCAAAAAATGGTCAGACAAATCGAAGACTATAACAGAATTATCTATCTACTACCAGAACATTCGTGGTATTAATAATAAATTAAATTTGTTTATTCGCAATGTTGCTCATTATGATTATGATATTATCGTATTAACCGAAACTTGGCTTTCTAATTATGTTACTGATGCTGAACTTGGACTTTGTACATTATATTATATTTTTCGATGTAACTGCTGTAGTACTCAGGATATCACGATGACAGGTGGTGGCGTTCTAATAGCAGTCAAAAACCAGTTTTTATGTCATCAAATATCTCTCTTGAATAACTCTGTTGAGCAATTATTTGTAAGTATTAATTTTAAGTCATTTTCTTTAATCCTTGGAGGGGTTTATATACCTCTCGCATCTGATATTAATGTTTATAATATTCACACTAATACTCTCGATCCTTTATTTACTAACTATAATAATTGTAAATTTTTAACTTTGGGAGATTACAATCTTCCTAAGATAAATTGGCAGTCTATTAATTGCACAATTGTTCCAAACTTATCACAGTTGAGTTGTCTTGAAGCTTATATCTTAGCTTGCTTATCTTATCTAAACCTAATGCAATATAATTTAATTTATATCCGTTCTGGATCACTACTTGATCTTGTTTTCTCTAATACTTATAATGTTAATGTAAAATCTGAAGTATGTCCATTTCTACCACTCGATTCCATGTACCACCCAACTTTAAAATAGAATTAGCTATTTCTCCTGTAGAATATATATTTTACTCTGAACAATTTTACGATTTTATTAGTTGTAACGATAGTATCAGATTCAGCATTGCTTCATTAGACTGGAATGGCATATTTAATGGTCTTAATATAAATGACGCAGTCCAAGTTTTTTATGATAATATATTTATTATCATTAATATTATAATATTAATGATAATAAATTTAAATAAACATAAATTATTAATGTATATTAATATACATTAATAAACTGTATATTCAAGTAAACACCCTCAATGGTTTAGCAGTACCCTAAAAAAATTAATATATAGCAAAAATATAGCTCATAAAATGTATAAACAATTCCCAACTCAAAAAATTATAATAAATTTTCTAATTTGCGTGCTCAATGTAAATCACAAAACAAAACTGATTATACAAATTATATAATAAAAACTCAAAACTCAGTTACTAATAATCCTGAATTATTTTGGAAATTCATTAAAAATAAACGATCTAACCACTCCCTTCCCAACTCTATGTTGTACAATGGTAACATTATTTCTGGTGGTGAAAATTTAAGAAATTGTTTTGCTAAATTTTTTTCGGATAATTTTAATCATTCATCAAACTTACATAATATATTAGAAACTAATATTACATCCTCTATTAATCTAAATTCATGTGTACTAATGCTAAGTGATGTCTATACTGCTCTTTATGAAATGAATAAAAAAAACATGTCCTGGTCCTGATAACAATTTTAACATATTTTTTACGCAATGTAAATTTGTTTTGTCTGTTCCTTTATTATATCTATATAATAAATCCTTAGCTGATGACATTTTACCTAATTACTGGAAAACCTCTTATATTTTTCCTGTTTTTAAAAATGGAAATTCAGACATTGTAAATAACTATCGTCTCATTCAATTATATCTATCATACCAAAAATCTTTGAAGGCATTGTATATAAAAAAGTATTTCCACTATTAAAATGTGCAATAATTGAGGAACAACATGGATTTATGCCTGGTAGGTCTACTTCTACCAATCTCCTGATTTTTCAACAGTATATAATGGATGGATTTAATTTAAATTTTCAAGTTGATGTCATATATACTGATTTTTTAAAAGCTTTTGACAAAGTTGATCATAGTATACTTGCTGCCAAATTATATCGTTTAGGGCTACTTAATCTTTTTTACTCTTGGCTTATCTTTTTTCTATCTGATAGGAAACAATATGTACAATTTAAAAATTTTAATTCTTTTTTATATGATGCCACTTCCGGTGTGCCTCAAGGGTCTCATTTAGCTTCCATTCTTTTTAATATCTTTGTTAATGATTTTTTTCCTATCAATTCAAACGTTCTAATTTTTGCTGATGATGTTAAATTATTTCGTATTATTCAGGCTTCAGAAGATGCAAATCTGCTTCAGGATGATCTTAATAATCTTAATAATCGGTGCAACTTAAATAAATTACAATTAAATGTGTCCAAAAGTAAAGTAATTACTTTCTTCAGAAAACGATGTTTATTACTTCACAAATATTATCTTAATGGTATAGAATTACTTCGTGTTGATAATGTTAAAGATTTAGGTGTTAATTTCGATCCTACTCTTTTTTTTTCACGAACATTATGTTTACATGCAAAATAAAGCTTCCTCAATGTGAGGATTTATTATGCGTAGCTGTAAAGATTTTGATAACCACTTGCTCTTAAATCACTATACTGTTTATTTGTTCGGCCTGTGTTTTATTATAACTCTGTAGTTTGGTCACTTTAAACTAATGGTCCTATTAAATCTATTGAATCTATTCAAAATCGTTTTTTGAGATTTCTGTGTAATAAATGTAATATCCTACGTCCTACCCATTCGTCTTATCAACCAATACTATTGCAATTTAAGCTTGACCCCTTAAAAGATCGAAGGGTTAAATTTGATATAAATTTTATTTTCAAATTAATTAATGGTTTTATTGACTACCCAATATTATTGTCCAGATTAATGTTTTTGATCCTTAGCCATAGGACAAAGCACACGGACACTTTTTATATGCCATTCCATCGAACTGTTCAAAATAATAATTCCCCTTTAATAAAATGCATGCGGCCTATAAACTCTCATAATGTTGATATATTTTTTCATAATTCTACTATTTCTTTTAATGTGTATTTAAATAATATATTACTCTAATTTTATTGTACTACACTCATTCTATCATTTAACTTGTCTGTAAACTATACAAAATTGTTATTGGGCATTGCCCGTTTAAACTTATAATAAATAAATAAATAAATAAATCGTTTTAATTAAATTATTTAATTCTAAAATCTCTTCGATAAGCGATAACGGTTATCATCTCTATGGCAAAACTTCACGGAGGTGAAACGACATTAGACAATTTCTGAGTTCATGTCATAACGTTCATAACTTTATCCTCATCCATCAGAAAAACTGTAAGTCGGAAAATTCCTAAATCTTTTTCAATATTACCGAGACAAAAATGCAACCGCAATTCTGACCACGATGATAACGTCCGGTTAATTGACAAATTATTATTATTTAAAAGCGCTTAAACTGACCCTGGAAAAAATGTCTCGAAATTGATCAACATTATTTAAAGAGAAGAAGATACAATATACAATGTTACGAAGCATCAACATTTGTATGTTATGTTAGCTTAATGTAAATTTCAAATACAAGAGACTACGTTTTTCTACTTAATTATGTAATTTAGAATTATTAGTTATAGTAGGTAAACATTTATTAAAATTTACAAATATATAAATATTCCACAACTCTACAAGAATACAATTATAACTATGTGATGAACATTCAATGCTATATGTGAGAATTATGCAATATACTTATATAACTAAACAAGTTTTGGCATAGCTAAATTTATAATTATGTCAACATTTTTGTAAAACGTTGTTATAGCTTATGCAAATCCCATGATATTTTATGAAAGAAAATCTTAGCTAACAAAAATCCATAGAGTAAATTATTATTACCTACTTAAATCATTTGAAATATTTCACCCAATATTCACTTGTGACCAATTATTAATGTTATTTGTTAATGATAATAATTGATATTGAATTCACTGCCAGTGGCCGCCATGACATCTGCGTATCACAAAGTTGCTGACATACCTATATATTTAGTCATGCGTTTTCGATATTATACGAAACTATTTTCTATGACAAATAATGATTTGCAAAAATTGAATAATAAACTAAATGCATATAAATATTAGGTATTATTGTATTCATTTTGGAAGGATACATTTACTTAAGAAATATATATAAATATATGTTGCATAAGTATCATATCATATTTTATTGTATACCAATTCATTCATCCCATCCTAAGCAAGTTCCCCACCATCTAACTTATTTTATATTATGTCTTTAATAGGTATATACAAAATAAAAGTATATTATAATATTATATAGATAATTATCATATATTACATTAAATATGCGTACTTATTCTAAAATTGGAAGGTTTTAAGTTACTTTGTGTAATGTAATATATATAAAAATATTCATAATTTTCTAAAAATAAAATAATATTTACATTAGCTCAACTTAATTTGTATTTAATATAAATAATTATTCAGGTACCAAAACAAAATGTAATACATATTTTATTAAGTGTATTATAATAAATGATAATACAAAATAAACTGATTTATAATATGTCGACTGAATGTTAATATTTTGATATATATTAAAATTAAGGATAATAATATGTACTTACTTATTTCAATATCAAAATTTTCTATAAAAAAATACCAAAAATAATAAATTTTCAAAACTATATACTGAAAATGTCTGCAAATTATTAGAAGTAACTAAATATTTTGTAGGATAAAATTGTGTGCAATACCTATTTACAGATTTTTTTTATTAAACAACAATAACGCTTCTTTCAAATCTAATTAGCATTTGAGAAATATTTTTTGTCGAATATCTGTCAAACATTTTCTCAACCTAATGTTTGTTCATAACTTTAATAATTGTTCGCTCTATGTTTGCTAATTCAGATGTGTACAGACACTTAAAGAATACCGTTATACTGTATTCAGAAAACATATTCGAATAAACTTATAAAGAAATATGCGAAATAAGTATTTAAATAATTAAAAATATATATATATTCTGATTATTCATTCGAATATATTTAAATATACCCAATGTTTTATATTAAATACATATTAATATATTATTTAAGGCATCTAATATAATGTTAATTAACGGTAACCAACAATAAGGTATCAATAAATATCATAAATAGGAGTCAATAAAATGTAAGTATCGAAATATTTTTAATATTTTATTAAAATTTACTGCAAATTTTAAATAATATACTTAGCTTCTAATTACTAAAATAGAACCTATCGGGGTATAGGTTCTTTAAAAAATATAGGTATATTTTGATAATGACGATGATGATGTTTGAAATTATAAACATAACAATAATATCGTGCAGAACTGAAGACAATATCGAGAATCGAGATAAATACTTTATAATTTTATTTCTTTATTTAATAATTCTAAAAATGTAATGTCCATAAATATTATAAAAATTATAAAAATATATATAAAAACAATATTTTTTTTGACCTATCAACATACAAATTTATATGAAAAAATGTATTTATCAATCAACCTATTTGCAAAAGATCGAAAAATATATAAAATATTCAGCGAACGTTTGATGGAAATTCGACAAACACGTATAAAATATTTGTAATTGTAGATATATGTTAAGAAGAGCATTTAAAATATTTATAAATTATTAATGTTTTTTTAATGTTCGTAATACATAAATATGTAAAGATTTTATTATTGTTATTTTTTCATTTATATTTAGGTACTATTTAATAATAATTTATTTAAAACTAAAATTATAATAATTTACCTCGTATCCATATGTTACCTTGAAGTATACTTTCTAGAAATTTGTAAAAATGGAATGTAAATATTATTTAATTATAATAAATATAAAATTTAAATTATAATAATTTAATCCGATTATACACATATCAAAATTTAATATATATATTTATATGTATAATCAGATAATTATTAAGTTTACTGCACTAACTGTAGCCACGACACATTATATCAAATCTTGTAATTGGCGGTGATTTATCTATAAGCACATTTGAAAAATATCAAACTTGGTAATATAAAAAGTATAAATAATTATTAATTTATTTTATTAAATAAAAAAAGCTTAACTACTGAGAGATTAAAAACATATCCTTACCTGTAAAGCCAAATACCAATTTAATTCGCTCTACAAAAATCAAAAAATTAATAAATTATTATCTTAAAATACTTGTTTTTGTATATATACGTGTATGAAAAATGAGTTAATGTTATTGGAGAAATACTGAAAATACTTCAAGTAAGAAAAATCATAATAATAAAGATTAAAACCTAGTTATGAAAATACTAATATATATACGACCAGAATGTTCATATATTTATATTATACTTATTAAACGATTTATACTAAAATCCATAATATACATAATAATACTTACCGATGCAAGCTATAAACATATAAAAAAATACAATAATTAAATAATAAATATATTTTATAATATGTGTTACCTTAAGATAGGCAATTAATAATTAGTATTTATAAAATGTTTATGATTGAATATTTGTAATATCTAAGAAGATAAAAAAGTAATTAATAGTAATAAAACATAATAAAACCTTCTGGGTCAACTAATTAAACAAAAAAAATTATATATTTAAGGTTATTAGTATTATTAATTTAAAATATGCAATTATTGTCACATTTGTTTTATAATATTGTGCAATATAAATTGTAAGGTTCCAGAATCAAATGAGATATTAATTTGTTTCACGAGTTATAAGTCGATTTTGGGACTTCTACTTTGTTTTTTCGATAGAATATACTGTAATGATAAAATATATGATAAAATATTTCAAATTTCAAGCGTAACACGAAGTCCGTACACAGAAATAGTTCTGGATACTCTCGAACCTATTACCCCGAAACCGTTCTTATATAAGGAGGAAAGTAAGAGCACGATCCTATAAACAACACAACTCCTCACTCCATTCCCTATTTCACTCTCCCCACCTTTCATAAATCCTTTTTACCAAATCCCGCCCTTTTTTCTTTATTTTTCATTTTATTTGTGTTTGTAATTTTTGTGTTATTATAATACTAATAATTTTATTTTTTATAAATTTTATAAAACTAAAAATATATTTTGTTGAAATTACATTTTTCGAAAACAATTTTTTTTTAACCCTTTTTTGTTATGTTTCTTATTTTATCGTAAGACTACTGGGTAAATAAACTATCATTACCTAATTAGATACCATTCTCTACCAGAAGCATATCCTATTTGTGGAAATCAGACAATTATTTTTGCCCGCAAAAGAGATAATGCATATAAAATTATTTTATGTCTTCGATTAAACCTAAAATAAAAATTTTAAATCTATAGAAAAAAAAACATTGAACCAATTAAAGATGTTTTTTAAACATTATACTCAAAAATAAATCATATTTCTTCTATTTCAATCAAAATTTTATTTTCAAGTGCCAAATGATAAATACAAATTTATGGGACAGTTGAACAGACAAAAACCTTATATAAATTATAAGTTCAAGACTTTTAGATCTTTTAAATTTTTATCTAAGTGAGATGATATAATAAGAATCAACAAAAATATCTAAAGAAATATATTCTTCTTCTCGTATCCAGTTAATATTGCCAATAATCACAATTAGTCATGAAATAGGTAACATATATAAATGCATAAGCAAAATAAATAAATAAATAATAATAATAGTCGATAACTTTGTCAAATCTTATATGGCATCCATTGTATGGCTACGTCTATGGTATTCTTGTTTACTTTTGTTTATCTGTGTTGGGTTCATGGTATAAATATGTGAGTGTTCATCTGTTTGTCGTTCGCTGCATTCATACTTGTTGTCTTCTTTATTATTATGACCCCAATAAACCATATTTGATCTTGTTCTAGCGATTCCAGTTCTCAATCTATTGATGGTTTTTCATAGGTTTCACTGTATACCTTTACCAAGTGGTAGGTGCTGTTTAGGTTTGATGAAGTCATATAATTTGACTTCTGCTCTATCTTAGTAGTCTAGCTTTGTCTGGGGATCTTTTAGTTTCATTGACGAATTAATAAAGCATTGACGGTATTTACGTCTTGTTCTTATGGCTACATATTTAAACATGAAGTGTCAATGTATTTTATTTATTGGTGTTAATCGGAGATATCTTGTTTTAGCTCGATACGTGCTTTATCATTAAGTGCAACATCCACGTATTTTTTTCCACCATTTTTTTTTAATTTATTATTTTTCCTCTTTTTTTGAGACGCTATTTTATGTTGTCATCCATATTTTATTTACTTTTTTTTTTTTTTTTTGGTATCACTTCTTTGGTGTTTAATAAAATCGTTGGTTAGAACCACCGCCGGCTAGATCTGATCGATACTGTGTTCGGTGATCGTCGTTTTTGTAAAAAAAAAAACAATCATTTAATTAAAGTGCGAACTACGTTCAAATCAAAAGAAAAAAAAGTTTTTTTTTGCTTTCCCCTATCCTATCAGCCCTATCTATCATAGTTTGGCCACTACATCTAGTACCACGACAGGTAGGTATCATTAAGTGCAACATCCACGAGTTAATATGTTTCGACCTACTTAACATTGGTCCCACGTATTCTTTTGCCAAAAAACATAATGTTAGTCCCGTTGTTCTCATTGTGTGAAGCGTGCTCCCCATTTTCAATAGATTGTTTCCGGTTGGTACATTCATTTTCGTTTTAATACAATGTTCCTTAAATGATAGTTTTCTATCTAATGCTACTGAGTAATGTCAGTGTAAGGTAGTGTACTGCCGAGTCATTTTAGTTCGATTCGTTTCTTGACGTCTCTGCATCCTTAATGGAAACAGCATATTTGTGTCTTATTTGGATTCGGTTTTAGATGATTATTAGTATAATATTCATTTATGGATTTTAGGGTTTTCGTAAATTATCTTATACTTTCTTAAAAGATATATTCTGGGCTGTAATTGCAAGATCGTCTTGTGTCTTCAGGTAACGGTTAGGTTAGGTTCTAGGTATAGATATTGGTTGTTCATTGGTGTACAGATTAAATAATGTCGGAGCCAGTACACAAGGTAGTGTTATAACCTTCATGGTAGGCCTTTTCTATGTTTTTTCCATCTACTGTATGTATTGCTCAGTGTCATTTTAAAATAGCGATTTTGTAAAGAGACGTGTGGTAATATATTTTTTGTAGTAGAACATTATAGATGATTAAATCATATGCTCTCGGAATGTCAAAGGAAACAGCACCAATAATTTTTTTACTTTCAAAGTCGTCCTCTATATATTGGCAAGAATTTTGGATTTGGACCGAGCACGTTTTTCCAGGCATAAAGCCGGCTTGTTCTGGAACTATTTGTTGGTCGATTTGCGTTTTAATGAAAATTAGGATCATTTTTTCATAAAGTTTGTGAGCGTGGCATAATAAGGATATGGGTCTATAGCGTTTAGGATTGCTTAAATCATTACCCAGATTAGGAAGTGCCACTTGTTTAGCCTTCCCTCACATTTTTTTACACAGATTTATTTTATTGGCAAGCATTTAGTAAATTGAATTCAATTTCTAGTTTCGAGGAGGGCATAATAAGATCCTGTTCGTGGCATCTTTGCATAGTTAGCTGACCGCTATTTCAGATTAAATAACCAATCTTACTAACACCAGTGTAAAGTATAAGAGAAAAATCAAGGTAATTATGCTTTGGATAGTCGAAACAGTGAAATAGCTTTCTAAAAAAAAATTATATAGTTATTCATTAAAACTTTCATATTCAGTTTTCCTGAAGTTTTATCTTATTACATCAGATATCTTATATCTATTTACCCCACAATTTTATAATTCAATATTATGGTTATCATATTTAATTGTACGTCTGTCATTCATATTTCTTTAGTTTATATAATAAAAAAAAAAAATGTTGAAACAAACCTATACAATTTACTACTTTCTGAAAAAAATATACAGCTCAACAGTCTATCTTGATATTTCCCATATTCAACTAATTCTGACAAAAAGGCTTTTTACAGAATAAAAATAAATTGTGCTCTCTTCAATAAATAAAGCATGATAAACAACGAACATAACGTTTTATATGTCAATAGAATGAAATAAGTAATCCGGAATATGTAATCAAACAATTACAGACAATTATACAGGCTACTATAAAATATAAACAATAATTACTTAGAGCTTTACAAAAACCCTCAGCAGCTTTCATTGATTCTACAACCAATGAATATTAAAAATCAACAATCAATACATTATTTATAAATATTTGTTATACAATTTATATACTGTAGGATAAATGATAATGCAGGAAAAATATTGTCGGGAAAATATGGTGTCGCACAAATGTAGTGATGGGTTAATTATGTTGGATATGTAGTGTCGGACAAGAATACTGATAACAGATGAAGTTTTTGGTAACTCATTGAGTTACTAATGATGCATACATTTTGTCAAACTATTCATAATTTTGAATTAATCAACTATTTTGATTTATTATTAGCAGCTACAAAGTGGTAGCATTATAGCCAGTGCCGCAACTTGGTATATACTAGTGGGTGTGCAAGCAAATATTATAGGGCCCATGTAACCAAGGACCTAAATACCTAATAGATCCTTAAAAGAAATTTCACTTATTCTTTGTAGCTATAGCTATATACATTATTTTACACAAATAGGTTAGGAGCAAAGTGGCTTGAAACTCCTAAAACAGTTAGTTGTTTTTTCTATCTCATACCACTTAAAATGTAAAAAACCATCAGCTGCCAAAACATAACAAAATTAAAATTATAATGGTCAATAAGAATATCATATTGGTGTTATTTATTAATTCAGCCCCCTGCCATTTGAAATTATAATTTTAATATGATTGTAATTAAAATGTTGTAATATAATAATAATAATTATGATTTTAATGTACCTATTCATTAATTTATACTTAAAAAAAAATTGATACTACCTAGTGAAACATCTTTATTAATATTTAACATGTAATATACCTAATTAATAATTAAAACAAATAATAAAATTAATAAAAATTAAATATTATTACATTTGAGTACCTAATTAATACATTTTTAAAAAAAATTGTTATATCTATTTCAAAAAGCTTTTTTTCCTTGCTTTTTGATTTGCAAAAATATCAATTATGTGATCAATATTTAATTCATTGGTACATGCTCAGACATACGTTACTGTTACTATAAAAAATCCTTTTATTTTTAGATAATATGTAAATAATTTAATTTTTAAATACACAGAATTGTTATTATTAGCATTATTAAATAATAATGTTCCTATAGTCTAAAAATGTTTCATTCTGATGAGACATAATAAGTTGTAAGTCTGTAACCATAATAATATTTAGAAAGAATATTCCAAATAGTTCGTCCACGGGCCTATTAATATGAATTAATTTGGGGCCCGGGGCCCAAGGGTTTCTTGCACCCCTAGCACCCCCGGTAGTTGCGGCACTGATTATAGCTGTATATATCGATACTAAAACCTCTAAGGAAAAACAAAGGCTAAAGTGCATTCAGAAAATGTTATGTCTTAAAGATGTTACTTAATTGTTCAATATGAATAACATGGGTACTTGAACATACGAATCATAATAATATATATTCTTAAGGAACATTGGCAATTCCTAAGTTCACTGGTTTTGATTGCAAATACAGGACACGCAAAGTTGTCGCCACATTTGTTAAATAGACACCGCAGCACAATTCGAGTAACGATTATCCAGTACCTATTACCGGTTCATTAATAAGCCGTAAACAAAAAAATTGTATACATTTATAAAGTTTATTTCGGGCCATATTTCAACGTCCACGATTTAGAATCATAAATAGCTAGAGGGTAACGTTGCCTTACATTCGGGTACGCTTGGTAATAAGCCATACTGAGAAATAATATATCCTCGGTAATATTTGATTACAATTAAAACGAATGAAATATGTAAACGTAACTAATAGGAAAAAACAAAAAACGGAAAATTCATAATATCAAACAAAACAAAATATAAAACGAAATATTATAATATTACAAATAACAAAATATAACATAACTTAAACATTTCGAAATGTTTTTGCTTTATTAGACATAAATTAACATAATAAAAAAAATTTTAAGTAGTGTGAAAAGTCACGAAATACCTTAGTTATTCGTTTTATTAATATATTAATAATTTGTTGTATTTGTTATAATGTTTATAATAAGTATGTATTATATATACTATTGTAGCTAGTTGTGCAATTAAATCTTAACATCTTAAATATTGGGGGTTACTGAAGTTTAATGCATTTTAACCTTTAAAATGTATGGAGATTATAATTTATTGGAAGAACACTTAGCACCGTTTAAATTTCACTTACAGCTAGCATACATTTAATATTTATTCAATCACGTATTAGAAACAACACAAATATTAAAATACCACACATTTAAGGATAATATTGAATAACGTTATATTATATGATAACATTTTTTTTTTATATATATTTAATACAATAATTACGAAAGTTATAAAACCTTATATAACTTGATAACGTTTAACACAAATGATTTATCACGTTAAAAATTTTAATAACGTTAAAAGAAATTTATTTTGTAATTTTGTAATTTTATTCTGGTTTCAAATAATTAACGTCAATAATATTCGAATGAATTAACTTTCAATTAAATACTGGAGCTGAGACTAATGTATTACCGTATAAATGGCAGGGCCCTGAGAGGGTGTCCGAGGGGGGCCAATGTTTTGAGTAAAAAAATTATTTTCATACAAATTATATATAATATATATTTAATTTGTATATAAGATTTATTATATATTATATATAAGTTTTATAATTTAGAATTACGAGTTAAACAGTACACATTCGTGTTTGTTTTCTTAAAATTAAACAGCTTGTGTTAGCGGTAGAAAAAGAACTAGTTAAAAAGACCAACTTAGACACAGTCAACAATGACTTTCCTATAGAATAACCCTGAATGGGAACGCTTTAATTGGCCCTAATTATTCTTTAATTACTGTTAAATAGTTTGTTACATAATTTTCTTCAATATCAATAACAAATTTTGTGCAATAAATATTATGTTTTTTTATTTTTTTATTTTTTTATTTACAATTGATTAAACTTAAATATTAAGTAAAACTACTGTATTAAAGTGCTATGTAAATCTTAGTCAAATATGTATAAATAAAAGGGCCGGAATTAATCATTTCCATGTTTCTACATAGGTAACCTTTGTAGTAAACCCAGGTGGTTTACTAATAATTATTAATCAATAATATATATATATATATATAATATAAAATAAAATTATATGTTTCTAAAATAATAACAACTATTATTGTACAATAACAACTGCTATTGTTATTCAACACAGAGCGCACCCTACTAGTAGGCGAATTAATATCCCCGAGCTTAAAAAACCATTCTCTGACAATATAAAAAATTTAGAGATTTACAATAACAAGTTGTTTACGCAGTTTATTCAGACCATAAAAGGAGCGACATCATTTTGGAACAAAGTACGAAAACTACATTGTAGGTACTGCTATCCAAAGAAGATCCAATTTGGTAGGAGATTTGGTAGTAGTAAACATCCTTTCCTTGACCTACTAATATAAATACTAGATGTAAAATAACATTTAGATTTAAACTATATTCTTAATGTCAAAACGTTTGTGCACGTTACTTTAATCTAAGGTAGATACAATAAGTATTTATCTTCAAATTTTACTTATAATTTTGGTGTGTAAATTTTATGTTATTAAAAAATTTAACTAATAAAAAAAATTCAATGTAATATATGTAATAAATTAAATGGAACGGCGTATTAAACAGTCATTGTATTTTCTTAATTCCTTCGCTATGGCTGCAGCTTCATTTTCAATTACTGGATGGCGTTTCTCAGACTTAGATAAGGTGCGGGAGATAAGGCAACTAAAAGATACTTAACATTTTACTCAAAAAGTAAAATAATATTTACCAACGTCAAAATTCCAATCATAAGAAATAATTGATATCGTAGTTTTGTATTAGTCGGAAACAATTAAATGATAATGTAATGCTCTAACACCTTGCGAATAGACATATGTATCCTTTTACGATAGCACGTCAAACAGGTCCGCCAATACACAAAGGCCGGTCTATCTACAGTATTAATTACCCCTAAAAGCAATACCTCTTATGTAACTCATTAGAGAGACAGTCACTGCGCTTATGTACCACTAATTGCATAGAAAATACGGCTTTCATGTTACTTCCATGACCAAATATAATAACAGCTTTATTAATTAACTAAACGGATTTAATGTAAGACTTAGAAATACATTTTTAATTGCTAATATATTTTATGTAGTATTTCAATAATAATTTTTGACTAGACACTTACCAATTACCTATCCCTTTTCGGTGTTATCTACACCAAGTTTTAATTTTTACGAACACTCAAAAATTTAAAACTTATAATTTAACAAACACGGGATTAAAATTATACTTAATAAAACCACAACACTTTTTATAACTTGTGATGTGCGTACCAATGACCGATGGACCGAAAAATTAATACATAAATGAATTAATTATTATACAAATTCGTTATTACTAATGAATTAAAATTTATGGAATAACCCAACAATATGTTAATCAATAATATTTCAGATGTTTTTTGTTTTGTTAAAAATTACAATAATTATACAATAATTTTATAATTTGTCACTGGTACAGATCACGTTGCAAATTAAATGCTTTAAAAATACCAATAAATATCCTTCCAATAAGATAAGATGAATAAATGAATAGATTTTTCACACGATATTTATGTATACATTACCTAATACAATTATATTATGTTCCAATTCATATAAATAGTGTATTATTTATATGTATATATTATTATATATTTATTGTTTATATTATTTATATTAATGAATGGATAAAATTAATTTTTATTAAATTTATTGAATATATTTAATTGAATTTATTTATTTCTTGATTTATGATGTGCAAAATGTTTATTGACTAAAAAAAATTATACATATTAATAAATACAAATTATTTAAATCAAACATACTTAATTTATAAGTAGATTTCAAAAAATTTGCGTATTTATACTCATCTAAGAAAAAAAAATATTAATAATAATTAAATCTACAATTTTTTTATTATCTATACTTAATATTTATTGTCGAGTGATTAATCGTAAATGATATAATAAATAAATTTAATGGTACTGAACTAAGTTATTACCTATCAATTTCTTTATTAATAAATTTTTACTTAGTTATTACTTTCAATAATAATAAATGTTCATTTTCAGTACAATATGCAGTACAACCACATATTAATTTTCCAAATTTTTTTTACCCTATATTAGATATTTAGTATTTTATTTGTATAAATTTATATGGACGTTTACAAAATTCGTATGCCAAAATAATTTATGCAAAGTGTAAAAAACCTGGGGAGTTCTGAAAAAATGTTTCTACATTTCCTTAACAATAAATATCTGTAGGAATAATATTTATGATACAGGGATTTAAAACGCAATTTATAATATCATGATATCACTACTCTTTTTTTTCTCTCCGGGTTTAACGATTTTTCACATAAGATCAATAAAACATAGCAAAGGGAAAATCTCTATGATTTCAATATAAGGCATACAAATTCATAAACATTGTGTACTAAATACTTGTAGAAACTACGAAAATCAAGTAAAATTAGTGTGTGGTTAATGTGTGCTAAATAATAACATAAATAGTACAAAATATTAAATTATAATTTTATTTTAACTCATGGTTTAACAAAATATCAATCAATATCTTCCTCATTTACTAGTCATTAAATATTGTAACTGTGCTGGTTATTATAACTTTCTAGCAAACGGTATACCGATTTTGTCGGCATACACGAAACTCCTTTTTTAGGTGAGACATTTTTTTAAGAGTAATATTTATAGTAGTTTTATCCGTCTTTGGCGGATATTGAGGCGTCCGTGATCTAATGGTCTACAGATGACACCTTTTAGCAACAAATAGATTATGTTTTGTAATTTTGGAATACTTAAATTTGTCTGTCCACGCAAACACGGAAAGTCTGATACGGGGGAAATTGATTTTCTGTTTGGAGTGCGGTTGCGTCGCTCTCTGGAAACATTAATCGACGGCAAGTTTATTTCGTCATAGGTGTACGAGTTCGTTGCACACTTCAGTTATCTACAGCAAAATTATTTCGTTAGTTGTCGTTAGTGTACGACTTCGTCAAACATGCAATTTTAAGACGGTGCTTATTATGAAAAAGGTAAACCTAAATTTAGGGAAATTATCAAAATCCAGAAAAATTATATTCGTAAGAATATTTGAAAAAGTGTTACACTGCTCAACTGCTGTTGTATCATAAATTTGAACACTAAAAAGGTCATATAATGTTTTGGTTAAAAAAAAAAATTGATTAATTTTATGCAAATGATAAAACATGAGTTAAATAAAATATTATAATGAAGTATTCATAAATATTGTATTATTAAATAAAATAATATAAGTATAGTAAATAGACAAATTGTGTTGATCTTTAGAATAAACGACAATTTAATGTTCATTCTAAGTTTATTCTTTTATTTTTTATTACTTTTACTAATACATATAATCTATACTTATACTATCTATATCTGTGTGGAATTGATCACCAGAATAATGTTAACATCAATAATGATAAATTGATATTAACAATGATAATAATAATAAATACATTTCTTTACATCTCTCCCATAAGGGGAAGAAAATGTTCACACAAATTTTCCTTAAACGCAATGTTTCCTCAATAGATTTCATCGTATTTTTCAACCACCGGCGCTGGAATTAGTTTTGTAATGTGGTATAGTGTCGATTCCGTTGTTTTGTGGTCAGTGTTTACTCTGTATATTGAATTTGACAATTTCTCTGTGATTTCATATGGTCCGATTTTCAATTAATCTATTTTTTTCTGTTTAATTTGTTTCCGTTTTCTACAAACCCTATATCTCTTATCTTGAAATCAAAGTGCTTTCTACTTTTATCTAACAAGTTCTTATTGTAATTATATGATTGAATTGTGTTTTTTAATGCTGTTTTTCTGTCTTGTATCCAATTTTGTTCTGGTCGTACCTGTTTTAACTCTTTTGGTAACATTGTGACATCAGTACCGTTCAATAAGTCATCTGATGCAAATCCTGTGACCGTGTTGTTCGGTTTTGTTATATTTTTTTACACATTCATGTGCAATTGTTGTCCATGCCATTTTTTTTCCTTATTTATTTATCACACATCTGATTTTATTTACAAGCATCTGATTTAATCTTTCGTGTAAACCATTAGAAAATAGTACATTTACCGCAGTAAAAATTATTGGTATAAATTCTTTATCTAAGAATAGTTTAAATTCTTTGGAATTGAGCCCTGGGTATTTATCTGTAAGAATTATACCTACATTTTTTATTTCTGTGATTTTTTATTTCTGTGATTTTTTTTTACTAGTTTAATAACTAGTATAACTAATATAACGGTTGCATTTTGTGTCTTTGATGTTGTAATATATGCATACCTCTTAAAATGATCTACTAGAAGTATTTTTTCGTAGTACAGCTGTTACATAATCTTTTTATATTTTTAGTTAAATTCTTTGCAGTATAAAATTGATTAATTTTCCTTTACATTTGGTTTGTTTCTATATGACACATGTTTTTATGTATATTCTTAATAAATTCTATATTGAATGGTTCTGATAAAAAATTTTTTTCTTTTGTAATATACAAGATATGTTATAATTTTATATTGTGGTTTGGTACTAACCTGTTCTTTAGTTGTTGTACTTTTTCATTTTTTTCTTGATCTGTTATGATATCTTCTATCTTTATCAAGTTTTCAATTTTCAGCTGTTCATCCTGGTTATCATTTTCTTCCAATACCGGATTTCTACTCAGGCAGTCAGCTTCTAAGTTCTCCTTCTCTGGAGCATATTTTATTTTAAATTCGTACTGTGATAGATAATAACTTAAATCTTCTAGTTCTTCATCCGTTCTAGATTTAATATTCAAGTTTTCTAAGGGTTTGTTGTTTAAGTAATCCGTAAATCGTTTTCCAATTAGCTAATATTGCCAATATTTAAAAGCTTCTTTAATTACCAAGCATTCCAAATATATTACTTTTTTCGTTTTTGGATCTCATTTAATTTTTTTGAGAAATAGGCTACTGGCTTTTCTTTACCATTGGTTTGTCTCTGTTTTAAAATTGCTCCAATACCTTGCAATGATGCATCTGTATAGATATTTATTGGTAAATCTCGATTTAATATTTCCAAAATCGGTTGAAAACATAATAGTTATTTTACTTTTTACTTTTGTTTTTTGAATTTTGACATTATTTTTACCATAAGAAGCTTTGGCTTTTTCTTAGTAAATTATATAAAGGGTCTATAATTATAGTACTTTTTGGTATGTATTCATTGTAAAAATTAATTTTTCCCAAAAATTGTCTAATATTTTTATATGTTTTTGCTATTGGAAAATTTCTAAGGTTCCTTCCTGTGTTACAAAGCCTATTTTCTTCCTATCTTTAACTCTTAGTGGAATTGACCAGAAAGCTGAATTTATGTCTAATGTTGAGAAGTAATTGCAATTCCTTGTTTTCACCTATAAGTCTTCAATTAACAGGAAAGGCTGAGCTTGTTAAAGCTACAATTTTATTTAAATCTCTAAAATCGATACACAGTCTCAAGAAATTGTGCTTTCAGACATAAAAAAAAAAAAAACCATCAATGAAAAACCAATACATTCTTCGCTTCGCTCAGAATCTAAAATAAAATAATTAAGAAGTTATAATCCTATTTTAATTTATACAGGAGTAAAATATTTTCAAAAATGTGATTTATTAAAAAATAGTGAAAATTGTTGATCAATGATTATTGATCCAAATATAGTATAATACGCTCTACCGCAGTAAATGGCACCAAATGGCGAACCATGGAGTTGTATTTGGTACACGAACTAATTTTATATGGGCCACTGACAATGAGGATAAATATGATATATGGTGGTATTAATATTTCTTATTTTTGTCCATATACAGTCTCGATTTTTTATTTTCTTCTCTTTTAAATGTCAGTGTTACTGGTGCTGCAAAAGGACTATCTGATTCTTCTATCAAATTGTTTTCTTATAACTTTGATACTTGTTCTTCAATTTCTTTTTTATCTTCTATGGTTCATCTATAAGGCCTTTTACAACAACATTTTTCAACTAATAGGTCGATGCGAGCCTCATATTCGTTTACCGTGCCAATGTCATATTTATCTTTTGCAAAAATTGATTTATATTTCTCAAATAGCCTACTTATCTCAGCTTTCACTTGTATATTTAAATGGTTCATTTCCGTTTCAAAATTATTTTGATCTAAGTGTTCATTAAAATTTATTAACTATTTTGTAGTGTCATCTATTACATATTTTTTGTCCGGTAACTCAATGTTTGATTTATTTCTGATAAAGTTTTTAAATTTTGTTGTCCAGAATCTTTGTCAACCAACTTTTTTAATGTTTGAGTCAATGTGTTTTTTTCTCCAAGTTCTTTTGTTTCTATAATTTCCTCTAAAATATAATCACTAAATTGCATATTACAGCTATCATCGATGTAGGTGTTTTTCACCTCTTTTGTCATTATTATCTAGACTTTACTTGTTTAGTGTCTTTTTTCATTGCATTTTTAACTTTTTTTAATACATCTGTTTTTTTCAATTCTTTATGTAGTGCAACTGGTTATAACTCTATTGGAAAACCGAAAGTTTTATCCTCTTCCGTCGTGACTGTGGTTATGCAGAGGATATGAGATTTTCAGTCTACTGATGATTTTGCCGTGAATACGAATTGCAATTTTTCCATATTGTTATCTTGACAAATATTGTGAGAAGATTGTGAGAATATTGTGTTATAAGAATTAGACAAATTATGTTAATCTTTAGAATAAACGACAATTTAAAGTCTGTTCTAAGTTTATTCTTATACTTCTTATTACTTTTACTTATACATATAATCTATACTAATTCTATCTATATCTGTGTGGGATTGATCAGTGAAAAACAGCTATCCGAAATTGATAAAAAATTTGAAGATAATAATGATCCGAAATCGAAAAAGTACTACCAACAGTTGCGAGCAATAATTTCTCATAATTTCTCATCTAAATGATGTTTTTAAATTATTATATATAATTATGATAAAAATTATAATTTGATAAAAGTTTATCATTATCTACAATACATATAACATATGTCATTTTTAATAGTTTTAAAATATATTGATGTAGGTATTATTGTAACAATATACTTTATTTCATGTTTAATCAAATTACAGTGTCAAAATACATCAAACGTGTTTTCGCTCATATAATTTATTACATATTTTACGCTTACAATACATAAAAGAAATAATATCATTTTTATCATTTTATCAAAAAATATTGTTTATTAATAAATATAAAACTTGTTACATATAATTTTGAAATTTATAAAGGTTGGTAACAAATTCGATGTCATCATTATTTTTTATCATTTTTCGGAAAGCTGCCCCCGACCCGGGATTTATAATTACAATAATGTTAACAACAATAATGATAAATTGATATCAACAACGATAAAAATAATAAATAAATTTCATTACATAAGAATAAAAAAAAAACCGGTTAGTTAGTTAATAGTTTAAAATGTATTGTATACCTAATATATTTCTATAATTGAAGTGACATTTTATATTATTAAATAACGGTACAATGAATTTAATTTACAATAATTATGTAAAACATTCCAACAAAACTTCTATTACAATTGATATAAAAGTTATTTTCGATAATAACTATTTATAAAAATAACGGGGTACTAACTATACAATTTGATGAAAAAAAGGCCAATTGTGGACGTTAGTAATTTTTATTGATAAAATATTTATGATTGACTATTAATAATATCTAAGATAAAAAAAAAGTAAAGATAAGTGAGGGTGTCGATTGTGAACGTTCCTACTTCGTCTCTTCGGACATCGGAGAAATTAGTGGTTTATTATAATTATTCAGATTTGAATGCAATGATATTACATTAAAAAATACGATTCTAAGCGTATCTCAATATATTGCAATATATTATACTAATAATCCATTTCAAAATTTACCAAGAGTGTAAATTAGATATGTAAATATGCAAAATAATATTTTAACTCCTTAAATTTTGATTGGTGGGATTTGAGATTTATTTTGCATATTTATATACATAATTTACACTCGTGGTAAATTTTGGAATGGTATAATATATTGTAACATATTGAGATTCACTCAAAAACGTATTTTCTAATGCAATATCATTGCATTCTAATCTTAATAATTATAATAAACCATTAATTTCTCCGAGGATCGAAAAGACGAAGGAGGAACGTATACAATGGACCTTTCCACTTTTTGTTATATTGTAATAAAATTAAAATATATATGTATTTTGTATGTAGTATGAAAAAATAATCTTAGTAAATAATAGATAAATGAGTGTCACCAAGTGTTAATAAAGAAATATATTTAAATTAATAAAACGTATATTTTGGCATATCTTATCTCTTAGTCTGTGCAAAATTGCAACTGTATATTTTAATTGTGGTTAAATTGTGTTTTGGAAACAATTATTTAATTGTTCTTAGAAGTTGAAACACAAAGCTATATATAATATAAACTATATAAATACTTATAAAAATAATATGTTGAAGTATAATACATTTATAGTATGAAATATTGTAAAATAAACGTCCATTAAATTACAAAACGTTAGAATAAAGTCAATAGAATATCAATAAATTGTAGACAATATTATCATTATAATGTTTTCATTGAAAACATATTTTATATTTTTCGTCGGTCATTTGCTAAGTCCGAAAGAAAAATTAAAATGTTTTTGCATTTAAAAATTTAATTAAATTGACAATTTTTTCACACAGTTCGTCATCATTTTGCTCCCTTTTACACAGTGTTTATTTTGCAAATTTTATTATACTGGGACCGTAACTCGATACGTGACCTTCCACTACTTATCTACCTAAAACGCCTGAGACGCCTAAACCTACTAGGACATCATGGACCGTTAAGGATAAAAGCTATTTGCCATATATTTAAACCCGTTCGATTACAGCGAAACCTACTATACGATTTAAGAAATTCCATAAATAATATATATATCAATTAAAAATGATGGTTTTACGACTTTTCAATTTTTAAAACGGCCAATTATACTACAAAAGTGACTTTTGTCACGTTGCCGCAAACACGAACCTAATACTCGACTACGACACAAAATCGCAAAATAAGTTATCGACATAAAAAAAAATACACGGGCGTTCCGTAAAAAGTCATTCGAGAAACCTATAGTCGTTAAAAACACGAATGATTGTTATTTTAAAACATTTAAAAACGTTAAAACGATCGTTTAAACGTTATCGTAATGGGAGAAAAAAGATCCGTTAGAGAGAAACCGGCATTAGCGGCTCTATGAAACCGTCCTTTCCATAACGCTATCTCTTTCCAACACGGTTATCGACGCTTGTCGGTTGGCGTTCGGGGATTTTTTGATAAGCGATAACCGTTATCGGCCTCAATGGCAAAACACCACAATGGCAGCGGCCGTTTTCTCTTTCCAACCGGCCGGAAAATGATACAAATTTTCAACCTTTTCGATCGGAAAAACAACCGATCAGAAAATTACGAAACCCCTGGAAATGGCTTTAGGGGACAAAACGGACTAGGACTGCCGCGAACTCCAGACCTCTGCGAGGTACGTAAAATAAAATAGAAAAAAAATCCTTCATGGGAAAAGAAATCGAGTGTTCTATATTATATAAAGAGAATGTTTATTATTGATATTTATTTATAATTATTATATTGTAATATCTGTCTGAATTTTCTGTATAAAAATATAATTTAGATATAAATTTAGTAATCTAGTCTAAACTTTAGATATTAACTTACAGCTGTTAATCATGTTTTCTTTGAAAATATTATTTTTTTCTAAAAATGTAAAATGCAGAGTTATTACAATTTCAAATCTTTATCACTTTATAAGTGCATTTATAATTTACTATTAAAATATATTATTGGTAAATAAATATATATTTGTCTTTAATCTTATATGAGATTCTGAGCAGAGCGAGGAATGTATAGTTTCTCCAAAGATGTTTTTTTTTTTAATACATAAAAACCTTTTTTTGGGTAAAAATAATTGTCCACTTACCACAAGTACGGTATGATTTCGGTAGGATTTCGGTCTAAGTAATTTATAAAGCAAATGTTTCGAATTTCTCAAAAGTTTTTCTCTAAGAGAAGAAAAACTAACAAAATATGGCAAAAAATCGGGAGTTGAAAAGTTTCATTATTTGTTCTTTTTTGAGTATTAACATTGGTATTATACATGTATGTAAACAGATTAGTTGATTATATGGGTAAATATAGAGCTAGAAATTTTTTTACAAAAAAAATAAATACTAACGGTTTTCGTTATTTTATGTTCCTTTATATCTTGATTATTAATTGAGTTTGAATCCTAGGGACTTTTAGAGAATAAAATAATTTTTTTGATATACTTACATAGGTAATATTAAGGTTCAGTAAAAATTTGGAACAGATTAGTTGATTTTTTGGCTAATTATAGAGCTTTGAATTTTTTCCAAAAATGTTTAATATTACCGCAATCTTTGATTTAACGATTTAAATTTTTTATAAAAACCTACTCATATACTATATAATCTATTTAAAAAATATTTTGAAAATCGTGACTGAAATTTTTATCATGAAATGATAACTCCTGGAATATTGATCGTATGGATTTGAAATTTATTTTGCATATTTACATATGTTATTTACACTTGTGGTAAATTTTGGAATGTATTATTAGTATAATATATTAATATATTGTAACACATTGAGATTCGCTAAGAATAGTATTTTCTAATGCAATACTATTGCATTAAAACATTGATAACTATAAAAAACTACTAATTTCTCCGAAGATCGAACGAATGAAAGAGGAATGTCCACAATCGACCTTCTCACTTTTTTAAAAAATTTTTATCTATTAATTGTTTTCTCCTTGGATAGGGTTAAATTTATATTAAATTATGTTTCAAAATTGTAATTAATTGTTAATAAATATTGATGGTCCTAATTATAGTTTTAATATTAAATATGACTTACTATTACAGTCTAAAACTTCTTTATTCACAAAGCTTTGTAAAACATCTAAAAAATAATTATTAATTAATTTGAAGTTATAACTTAATTAAGAATAAAAAAAATTATTAATTATAGTTTTGTGTTCTCCAAAAATAGACAAGAATAAATACCTTTATTAAAAGTATGACAGACATTCGATGACACAATAGATAAAAGAAATAAAATTCTTTAGAAAATTTGACCATTGACCTTTTTTTCTCTTCTTCGAATAGGGTTTTACGAGCTTATTTAACAGTTAAATCAAAAGTTTTATATATATTTAAACTTTGATGTATCTAAGAACATTTATAAGTTGATATCACGATATTACAATTTATTTAAGCATCGACGGATATTGTCATTAATTGGTGTATTATTTAGTTTACCGGTGTAAGTATACATAAGACAATCTTACGTGCTTTATTAGACAAGAATCTATAAGATAAATTATTGTTGTATGGTTTGCCATAATATTAAATGATCACTTTGAAAGCAAAATTACTCATATTGAAATTGAACGATATAAATTAATAGATTATTATATTTATAATATAAATAGTGAATTCATTATATAAAAACTTAGTACGTTATTGTGGATACGGCAAAACAAATTATAAAAAAGTTGGAAGGCCGATTGTGGATGTTCATCCTTCGTCCTTTCGGCCCACAGAGAAATTAGTGGATTATTATAATTATTAACATATGAATGCAATGATATTGCATTAGAAAATATGATTCTGAGCGTATCTAAATATATTGCAATATATTATACTGATAATCCATTTAAAAATTTACCACAAATGTAAATTAAATATGTAAATATGCAAAATAAATTTTAAATCACTACGATCAATATTCAAGGAGTTATTATTCCTTTTCAAGAAAAAACTTATGGGAAATTCAAAAAATGAACTTAATAAAGTACCAATTAAATGAAATTTGGTATAGAAAGAGTACCCTATTTATTGTAATCGGACCATTATTTCTTTCCGAAATAAGGTTTTCATACATCAGAAAAACAAATAATAAAAAGCCTATAAAAATTGCCTATTTTCCGCTTTTCAAGGAAAAACCTTTGGGAAATTCGAAAAATGACCTAAATAAAGTACCAACTAGATGAAATTTAGTATAGAAAAGGTATCTTATTTGTGTTAATCGGACAATTATTTCTACCCGAAAAAACGTTTTCATAGATCAGAAAAAAAATAATAAAAAGCCTATAAAAAAAATTTGCCTGTTATAATTTTCAAAATATTTTGTAATAAGTTTAAGTAATACAATATTTTTTTTTTTTTGGGAAAATGTTCAAAGCTTTACTATTTTTCCAAATAATTAACTATTCCATTCCAAAATACAACCACCATCCTTGTAAATAACCTTTGTTAGTACTCAAAAAAATTTTCAAGTCCCTACTATTAAAACTTTTTAAGAAATTACGAAAAAAAAATATAATAAAAAGCATATAAAAAATTGCCAATTTTCCGCTTCTTAAGGAAAAATGTTTGCGAAATTCTGAAAGTTGGCTTTATAAAATACCAAATAGACAACATTTTCAAGCGATGCATATGCTATGCGTGATAATCGGATCACTATTACTACCCGATAAAATGTTTTCATACATAAAAAAAAAAATCACATTTTTGTAGAAACAATACATTCCTCGCTCCGTTTAGAATCTAATAAAAAAAACACACTCAAATTATTAAGGTGACATTACCATATTATTCAACTGATTACTACTTTTTTGTTTTATCTTATTATCCATCAAGATCGACTATATAAATACATTACAATAATAGATTCTAAACATGATATGTAGTAATGCTCTGAAACAACCATTATTAATCTGCGTAGGATTAATGCTCATCGCACACCAAAAGAGCAAAGCTGTGTAAGACATCTAGTTGTATTTGTTTTTCTTATAACTAGACAAAACACTATAAACAAAACACAACAAATCAGTCCTCAAAAAAAGTAATTTGATGAAGATATACTAATTTGTTCATATAACATTTCTTGAATAACTTTGTAGCAGTGTTTCTTATTATTGAATCATAGATAGATAGTCTTTTTTTCAATATATTAAATTAATTAATTAATAATTTTGTATCACAAGACAATTCGTAAAAAAACTAGTTTTATTTAATATAAAAAATATGTTATAAATTTTGTAACATAAATATATTATACAAGTATTATGGTTTGGTATGTTCTGGATCATAGGGAATCCTGTATAATAAAATAGCAGTAATAAAGGAACACTTTTAAGTAATAACAATAAATTTACTAGAACAATTTTAAATAGAAGAAGGTCCAATTATTTTTTGACGACACGAAACAAGAGAGGAAGTCGCGAAATATTTAGTTGAAACAGTGATGAGTATAGTAAGAAAAATCGAAAAATTATTCAAAACATACAGATATTATTATAGTCGATGAAGTACGTAAATTACACGAAGAGAAGACCCATTGCTATCTTCGTAAAACACGATTTTTGAAATATTATACATACATAATTCATTATAAATAATAAACTAATAACGTATGAATTAAAATGATGTCTATAGTTTATTCGAAATAAGAACAGGCTACGGTGGCTGATTTGTGCGCATGGTTGTAGCTTCACTACGCGCACAGACCTCAAACAAAAACGAAGGCAAAAGCGACGTAATTAGTCAATCATAGTTTACCGATTTGAACAAATAACTTAAATTGCATTGTATACTCAGAAACAAATGAGGGGCAGAGCGATACGTTTTGTTGTATTTATCCGTACCGTCACTCACACGCCATATAATCACATACATATCATACGTATATGATATCATTCTAACCTGTGGCTGATTATGTGGGGGATAAAAATGGGCGGCGTCTGACTGCCACCCAACGTATACTGGTGGCCGCTGTAGCATGTTCTTATTTCGAATAGACTATATGACAATTTTACTTACTATCATACACGAGTTTATATGTAATTTCATCTATTATTATAAGATATATTATTATAAGATAAAAAATTGTATAGGTACAATATATTTGGGCGTTCGTATAACACATCCATAATTGGTTGGGCTCAGTTCTATAGATGTTTTAAAAAATAAATTTTTTTTTTTTATTATTAAAACACATGTAATATTATTTTTTGTGGACTGTATTAAACTTAATTTTACTATAGATCGATCGCGGAGTTGTTCGCTTGACTATATGTATATAGTCAACTATCCTGGAGAAATTCCCACTACCGCTATTATTGATTTACAAATTCGCAGAATACTATACAGAGTATCCCTGATCTATTTACTAATTATAATATCTCCAAAAACAATTTTAATTTTTGAATGCCATTTATTTAAATAATGAATTAGTATTATTTTTCAGTTTTTAACACCTTGTAAAAAATATTTACTAAATATTTCATTATTTATATCTAAATATTTAATGTGTTATGTCGTAAAATGAAAATGTATTAATATTTTATTATTATTATTATTAATATCAGATATCAATATTTCTCGAGGTATTATTATCGATTCAAATAGACAATAATAGTATACTTAGGTTGTATGAGTTCTCATAACAATAAGTTGAAATCTATAGTAACAAGAAGTTTTCAAATGACCAACAAATGCTTTTTTGGTGTTGGACCACTATTTTAATCAGGTATTATATCCATGAAGTTAAAAAAAAAAAAATGTATTTGACATTAATACGTCTTATAATCCTATATGATTTAGTAATATATATGGGTTCTAAGAAATACAAAGGGGGAAGATCATATATTTTTGAAAGAAAATAATAAGACAAAATTAATCCTTAGCCTATATTTTGACCCGTGAATCTAAGAATAGAAAATGCAATGCAATGATGAGTATTAAAACATATTCTAAAGACATTTTTTCGAGAGAAAACAAAATATATTTTTAAATGTTAATAATTAGTGTGCGATTCGCCATCGTAACTGGGCGACTGACGTGTCGATGTATGTATCTAAGTAAGCTATGTATGTAAGCTATAAAAATAAAATTAATTTTTATGGATTTGTGTTTTAATTGTAGAATTATTGTGACATTCTGACAACCATCTACAAGTAAAAATATATTTTAAATAGATTTTTGAATGAACTGTAAATGAACTGTGTAATTATAAAATAGAATATTTTATATTCGTTATAAATTCATCAAATAATCTGTATAATTATATTGTAATTTACAATTTAATTTATAAATTACTCTACTAAAAGCATTTCTCATTGATGTAACTATTTTATGAATTTTAAATTTGAATGCTATGTAAATATTGTATTTGAATTAAAAATAAAAAATCTATATCAGATTTTACATATAACGATTTCATGATACTACACTATTACATTTAAACAAATTATCAACTTTTGTTAAATAATAGTGACCGTATACAATCAGTGTTTGAAATGAACAAGGTCATTGCCTTCAAGTTCATATATACTGAACTGTTAGTAAACGTCGTTAATTAATGTTCATTAAGCAAAAACGTGAACGACATTCATAAATTTCGTGAACGTAAACGATTTTAAGCTGTTCAAAAATTTTCAGAGACTTTTAAAATTGTTATATCTTTTATTATTAAGTACATTACTATTAAACTTTGGGCTATATTAAAAATATAAAATTAAAATTGTTCCGATAAGATACTAGCGTTAATTTCGAATCGATCAAAAATAAAAATTTAACTAATATTAAATTGGCCTAACACTCTAATTACACTTATAATCTAGACAGTGGCAAATTATATTTGCATAATAATACTGTATTGGTGAAATAATTACTTATAATTAGGGTCCAGAAGTTCAAGCATTTGAATGTATTTAGTTAATGGACCTAAAAATTGCTAGTTCAGATACAAATTTAAATTTTAAAAAAATAAGGGCATATTTCAGTTTTTTTAAGGATACGCGTTAATAACTTGTTGAACGGAAAATGTACGCTTTAATTTTATAGGTAATGAACGTGAATGTTTCGAACACTGTATATAATACATAATATAATGTTGAAATTTAAACGGATAATAAAATTAATTTTATAACTTGTTTCAGAAAAGAAGTCTCATAAAAAAATTAACTATAATTTTTTTAAGTTATGTTAAATTAGGAGATAGCCATTTTAAATAGTATATTTATGTGAATTATGAAGTTTCTGTCTCTTAAATTAATCAAGATTTCAATTTTTAAAAATATTTTTTAATTACTGACAAAATCATGACACTGAAGTCATTGTTATATTATATAAACTTCATAGTCTGTAATTATATCGTGCAATACAAAATTCATATTCTCAATATTAATATTATTAGTATAATATTTTTGCAGCTATACAAGATAATAAAAATATAAATATTTATCTATGATAACATTTTTTTAAGAACTGAGAGCGCTCAATTTAATATTGATAAAACAAATTTTACGCGTTATGGTATTAAATTATTAAAAATAATGACGTAGGAAATATGATTTTTCCAATAATTGAAAAAAATGACTATCATTAAATTTTCCATAACTCAAAAAATAAAGAGTTAATTTTCTTAAGAGTTAATCTTTTTTTATACAAGTAATAATAGTAAATATATATATTTATCCGTTATTCATTGGTCTGTTGCCTAAATAATAATAAAATAAATACTGCATTCGAAAATTAAAATTTTTCACAGAGATATTACAATTAGTAAATAGATCTAAGACACTGTATATTAAAATTTAAGATTCTTTACTTACCTCCACAATTTAATAAATATTCCACACATTTTATAGGATCAGCTACACACTCTTCTAAAAACACATAAAGATATTATTACTATATTTACTTCATGAATAAAAATACTTAATACAATACTTTAAAATTAAATCAATAGATTTGTTTATTTACTTTAAATACTATAATTTACAAACATTTTGTCCATACAAAATGGGTTTATAGTAAAGTAAAGTTTATTTTTAAAAAAAAAATAAAGAAAACAATAATAGCCAAACAGCCAGTGTTTTATAATATAATACATAATTTTCTGTAAAAATCAATGAGTGCGTGTAAGTTTTGATTAAATTTAAAATTTAAAATTTTAGGTTTTACTAGATATGATTTATTTTTAATAAAATTTTAGTCATCGATTCGCTAGTAAGGTTAGGTAAGGTTATGTTTCGTTAAACATGAAGACTATAACTTGTCATATCTGGTAAAACCTATCTCAAACTAACCTGATTCGGTTAAACCTATCTCAAACTAAATTGTCTTAAACTTATCTGAAACTAACTTGTCTTTCGGAAATCTATCTCAATCTAGCCTACCCCTACTAAGTATACCGAAACTAATATAAAATTTAAGACTTTTTTAATTTTATCTCGATCTAATATCGATAAGAAGAACTTTAAAGGACTTTCTAGTGTAAGTGTATAATAAATATTGTTTTATGTAGGTATGCTACAGTGCGTATATGATATATATATATATTTATATTAATTATGTGATATTGATTAGAATATATTAAATAAAACACTGTAGTTGTTTGTCGATAGAAAAATATTAATATGTAATAGGTGTAGTAGGGTTATATTGGTTATAGTATATGATGTGACAGATAAATAGGAAATTGTATGTGAATAATACTGATGATATTATATTATGTATACATTGATAAATTAGCGATTTATTAACGAACAACTGCTCATAAGGTAATTGAAAGAGGAATAGTAAAAAGGGTATAGTACACATAAGTTGTGTGATCAATTGATTAACAATCGAATACAGATGTGATATGTGTTCGATGATAATAATATGTGTGGGTACATCGTAAAATGTTCATACTATTTATTTATTTAAAAAATTAAACGAGTAAAAATACCCAATTACAAATTATATACAAAAATGTTGTACAGTGGTACAGAATCATAATTGATTATAAAGTTAAAATTTTAAAAATAAAAATAAAAACAAACAGAGTATTAAACAAGAAATAAGAATAAAATATAATATAAACTAGATATAGAATAAACTTAATATAAAATGAATGATCTTAACATAAATTACTACCTATAATATGATTATTTAAATATTGCTTACAATTAAAAAACGATTGAAAATAAAATAAATCTATGTTATATTTATTAATTAATTGTATAATACGGTGAATCGGACTATTAATCGCATAGTTAGTTCGTTGTTTGTGAATATAGAAAGTGACATGAGATCTGGTGAAACGTTGCGGGACCATAAAATACAAACGGTTAAGGAGTTCAGGATAATCAATGTTATTATGAATAAAATTATACAAGAAATACAAATCAAATTTAATTCTGCGTAATTCAAGAGGATCAAGAGAAAGGACACTCAAAATAGGAGTATAGGAAGAATAAGGAACACGAGGGATGTTAGAGCGAAAACAAAGAAAACTTAAAAATTTGTTTTGAACAGCTTCTAAAGAAGATTTATATTTGAGAGAGAATGTAGACTAATTAACTGAACAATATCAAGATCAAGAGTGGATCTAACAAAGAAAATATAAATAAAACATAAAGCATTGATATTATTGAAGTTTCCACAGGAAAATTTGATAAAACCAAGTGGTTTAAGGATTTGTTTTTTATGTAGCACACATACCTATCAAAGGTTAATTTACTGTCAATAAAAACACCAAGATCTAAAGCAAAACACTCGCTCTAAAGATTCATTATTAATGCAATAAGTGTGAAGTATAGCAGAACGTGAACGATTGAATGACATATATTTGCACTTGTGTATATTAAGGGTAAGGTTATTTAGATCACACCAATTTACAAGTGCATATAAATCGAACTGTAAAAGATCAGCGATAGTGGGAGATTTAATAATACGGAATATTTTGAGATTATCTGCAAATAAAAGCATATTCGAATGAGGGAAACAGATATCATTGATGTAAATTAGAAAAAGGATAAGTGCTAAATGGGAACCCTGTGGTACGCCTGTACTTTGCTGAAAAGAATAGGAAAAGTAGTTTTTGTATTTTACGAGTTATGAGCGATCGGAAACATATGAAAAGAGCCATGATAATAAAGGGTCACAAATTCCAAAAGCCTTAAGTTTATTTTTTAAAATGGGGTGATTAACAGTGTCAAAAGCTTTTGAAAAGTCCGTATATATGACGTCTACCTGGTAACCTTTTTCAAAAGCATCATTAATGAATTATGTAAAAGCAAATAGATTAGTAGCTGTTGATCTAGAACTTCGAAAACCATGTTGATCATTTATTATATTAGAGTTATAAGTGGGAATAATTTGTTTAGAAACTAGCTTTTCGAATAATTTAGGAATCAATGAAAGCAAAGAGATAGGGCGATAATTAATTACATTAGAAGAATTAGAGCTTTTATGAATAGGAGAGACTAAACTAGACTTCCAGAATTCAGGAAAGGAACCAGAATGTAATGATAAATTAAATAAATAGTGTAAGGGAGTAGTAAGAGCTACAACTACACATTTACAACGTTGTATGAATATATTGGGAATTAAGTAAGAACCAGGAGAGAGTTTACAGTTGATTGAAGTTAAAGAATTAAAGATGTCAGTTACAGATATAGAGCATGAAGTTAAAGAAAAATTAAGACACGGAGAAGAGGTTATATAAGAAACAGATATGATAGGATAGGATGGAGCACAATTTGATTTAACATGAATACTGGAGAAATGATCGGCGAAGTAACTGACTATCTTAGAGCAATCGTCAGTGGGAACACTATTTAGATGCATACAACTGGGAAGCACTTTAGTTTTTCTTATTCTTAATATACTTCCAAAATTTTTTTAAATTATGAATGATAGAATTTTCAACAGAAGATATGTAAGAAAAATAGTATAGTATGATAAAAAGGAAATAAATTCAGATTCAATAAGACCTTGAGGAAAAAAATAAGGGACAAGACCATTAACAACAGATCGCCATCTCAATTTAGGCAAATTAAAGTCACCCAACAAGAGCAATTTGGCATTGACATGTGTGGATATTAAATTATCTACGGTTTTAAAATAATTATTATAACATTCAATGTTCGATGAAGGTGAAATGTATATGCCGCCAAGGATAATAGACATATTAGAAAGTTTAATCATTACAAATACTTGTTCAAAGGTCAGGTAATTAACCGATAAGATATATAATTTATATTTATTACTAATGGATATCAATACACCACCACCACGGGAACACAAACTAGTAGAGATGGATCTATCACAGCGATAAATAGCGTACCGATTTAAACCTAATTGTGCATAACAAGTTTCTGGTGTTAACCAGATTTCGGTAAATATAATAATATCATAATTGTTAGTGGCTGTATTATAAGTTAATAAATCTATATTAGAATTAAGGCTTCGGACGTTTTGATAATAAATATTTAATTCATGTGATGCGATTGACCATTTTTGAGATAATAGATACACCTTTCAAGTATTTTAAAACAAGATCATGTTCGCTTAGGTTCTTTCTTGCGGTTAATTCATTTAAGATATTTTTGAGATGGGTGCGTTGATATGTAGTGCGATCAGTAGAAATACGAATTTGACCGAATCTTGTATGTGAACATAATTTGCGTTTAGATTTTAATACTTCAAAGATAGTATGAGAAGAAGGTAGCTCAACTTTGATTGGACGAGGTTTAGCGTCAGGTTTACCCGAACGGAACTTCTTAATAGGGGAGATGTTTAACTTCAAAAAATTGAATAATTCAGTAAGAGCGACATCGTCAGATGGATCAGAAACATTTTCCGGTTCAGGAAGATTTAATATTAGTACATTATTTATTCGATGCTGACGCTCCAAGAGCTCACCAAAGACAAACTCAGGCGATAAGTTTGACATATTAGATTCTAATAAATTAACCTTATTATTCAATAGATTTAAGTCATTAGTAAGAGAAGTAATTTTGGCAGAAAATAAATCAAGTTTAATATTTAATTCTGAGAAGGAAACATCATCAATATCAATTTTGGTTTGAATGCTATCAATTTTCGCACTAAGCGACTTAAGTTGATTATATTAACTATTAACTGTGTTGACCAATTTTGATTGCGTAGACTTTAAGTCATTGATAGACTTAAGAATCTCATTGAATTTACTATCCATTATAATATTATGATATACGAGTATATAAAACTAACTATACGTACCAAATAGTATTGTACGAAACAAATATAGTAAACGATAATTATAGATATTAGTAGGTAGTCGGAGAAAACCGTAATAAAAATAAGATAACAGAGCTTGGTAACAATCAAAAGACAACCTATTCTGAACACTACATTATGAAAACTATGACTTATTTGACTATAATTATGTTGTATGAAATATCAGAATATAGCTACACAGAAATTTGGCTGGGTGTAATGGTGCTATATAATACAGTTAATATAGTTATAATATAATATAGTTTAAGTGTCGATATAATTATTGTATATGATTAGTAACGATGATAATATCGTATACATAGGTAAATTAAGGATTTTTAATCATCAAAGATCGGTTAGTGATAAAATAACGTTAAGAAAAATAATAATTTACATCACCACTGTCTTCATATTATGTATATATCGAAAAACAATGATATCAATCTGTTAACGTTCGATTGACGATCGGCTGACGATAAATGATATTGGATGTTAAATAGTGGAAGGGTTTTTGAAATTCAAACTTACAACGGCAGTTGTAGTATAGATATATAACAAATATATTTGTGAGTATGTATGTTAGAGTATAATATAATATATATTATATATGTAATGAGTTGAATGAATCCATATAAAAATTTTAGGATCATAGATATATGAATATATATTAAGGTGGTGACGCCTTAGTATATCACATTGGATACTTGACTATATAATAACCTTAGTCAAAAATTATTTGTTATTTTCAAAACACAAACAACTTATATCGATGATCAAAACATTATAATACCACCACGTAGTAACTGTGTATTGCTTGTAAAAGAAGACGAGATCGTTGACCATCATACGGTAACGATTAAAAAACAAGAAATAAATAACGATGTAATAATTGCAAATAGCGTTAGTACTGTATTAGGAAATAAAATTATTAGTAATATTATAAATATTTCGGAACAACCGTTCGTCATTGATAAATTAACAACTAGTAATTTATAATAGGAACCGTATAATGAACATATTTTTTTTTAACGCGAATGGATGAAGAAAAAAAGAATAGATTTAATATTTTGAAAAACTCGATTGAAACAGAACATTTAAATAGCGAGGAGCGTAACAATTTATTAGAACTTTGTAGTAACTACGCAGATTTATTTTTTTTAGAAGGGGATTATTTAACTGCAATTGATATAATAACACATTCCATTAATACTCCGCGTTTGATAAAACCAATAAATAAATGCCTATAAATACCTATAAATGCCTTATAGGTTACCGTGGGCTTATCAGGAGGAAATTGAAAAACAAATTAAAGAAATGAAAGACAGTAACATCATTCGTGACTCAGTTTTTCTCTTAGGTTTTCCCTTAGTGGTTGTAAAAAAGAAAAATTTATATGAAAATGGCAAATTACGAATTTGTGTAGATTTTCGAAAATTAAATGAGATAACTGAAAATGAAGCTCGCCAAATTTAGTGGTAATTTTGGATTCCTTAGGAGCGTCTAAATATTTTTTTTTTACTTTAGATTTAGCAAGTGGTTATCACCAAATTAAAATAAATCTATCAGATATCCATAAATCTAGACATTACGAATTTTTAAGAATACCATTCGGATTAAGTTCCGCACCGGCAACATTGATTAGAGCAATGAAATCTGTTTTAATTGGATTAGAGGAACTCTGTACTACATATTTGGACGATATAGTTGTCCACGGTTCAAGTTTACGAGATCATCAACAAAAACTCGAACGAGTATTTGACCGATTGCGAACCCATAATTTAAAACTATAACCTGATAAATGTGCATTTTTATGTAAAGAAGTATCACCTGACCCAAATGAAATAAAATGTATACAAAATTATCCTAGACCACGAAACACAAATGATATAAAATAATTTTTGAGATTATTAAATTATTACAGACGTTTCGTAGATAATTTCGCTAAAATTGCAAAACCACTAACGTATCTATAAAAAAAAAGGAGTACCTTTTGATTGGTCAGAGAAATATGAACACGCCTTCACTGAATTAAAAGATAAACTCATGAGTCCGCCTCTCTTAGTGTATCCAGACTGGGAGAAAGGAATTTAATTTAACGACTGACGCAAGTCAGTATGCTAAAGGTACGATCCTTTCACAAGGACAAGTAACCGAGGACAGACCAATTGCTCATGCTAGCCGTACCTTAAATAAAACAGAATGTAACTATAATGTTATTCAAAAGTAACTATTAACTATTGTATGGGGAGTAAAACACTATTATCGACCATATTTGTATGGGCGTAAATTTAATATAATAACAGACCATAGACCACTTACGTACCTGTTCGGAATAAAATACGTCTCGTCATAATTGATGAGATATAGATTACAATTATTCGAATATGATTACAACATAATTTTAGGTATAGAGCGGGTCCTGAATATTCGATAAAAAAAAAAAATCAATTGACTAAAAAATAAAATATGTAATGAAATATGTACATTTTGACCACTCAAGACTAATTCGTCTAATTACTCGTCACGTATCCGCAATGGCCTTGTCGTCTATAGACGCTGAAACAGTTGCGCAAGTGTTTCGTATATGTTTTCGGAATACCTGATTCCATTCTCACTGATTGTGGGATGAAGTTTTTGTTCGATGTTTTTAAGCAAATATGTAAACTTTTAGATATTGATAAAAATAAAACTCCTTGGCATCCACAAACAAACGGCTATCTGTTGCGATCACATAGGACACTCAAAACATACTTAAAAAGATACGTAGATAAAGATAAAAACTGGGATATTTTATTGTGTTATGCAATGTTTTGTTATAACACCACACTACTTCTACGGGTTTTACTCCTTATGAATAAATTTTCGGGCAAAACCCTAATATCCCAGCGACACTAACTAAAAATACGGAACTTCAATATAATTATGATATCTTTATTTTTTATCTTAAGCGTATTATGCCAGAGACTCATAAATTAGCACGAGAAAACTTGATAATAAAGGTAGAAACAAATAAAACATATTATGATAAAAGTGTAAATGAGTTAGAGTTACATTTGGGAGATAAAGTATTGATAAAAGAACAAAATAAAAAGAGTTCCTTAAGTCTTAATTGGTTGGAGTCATATGAAATTATCATGGTACATAACTACGAAAATATAACTATAAAAGAAAGAAGAAAAAACTATAGGATCCACAAAAGTAATGTTAAAAAATTTTTTGAATAATAAACTAAAACTTATATTTAATTAAGTATATAATATATATCTTTATTTTTACTAACTTTACATTATTTTTTTGTTATTATTTACATAAGAAATTGAAAATTTCATCGTCTGTGACTTCGAATTTACAAATATTAACAAAGGAGATATTGTCTTAATATCAGGGGTAATGTGTTCGCGTAAAAAAAATAAAAAATTCTTAAAATTAGAAGGATCCTTATTATAACTAAAACAAAATGAACAAGTACGAATTTTAGCAAATTACGAAACAAACAAAGCTATTAACAATTTATATAAGATATTTAGGGATAAGACAGAACAACTTACAATGCCTTGGAACAAATCACGTTAAGCAAAATTTAAAAAAAAGAAGACATTAGACCATAAAATTATTACAAACCATATTAGTTGGATGAAAAGGCCGATCCTGGCCCCCCCGAAAATCCTCCCAAATTTTCCTTCACCACCCTACCTATATGAAAATCCTCCTTCCACCACATACCTTACCCTCGCATCGCATGAAAAATCCGCCTCCCACTCTTTTCCCTACCCAGTATCACATGAAAATCCACCTTCTACCACATACCCCGTCAAGCGTCGCATGAAAATCCTCATCCCCACCCTACCATACCCATATTATATGAGAAATCCACC
>CM023358.1:62873049-62905569 GCA_013282895.1 Eriosoma lanigerum
AAACCAGAGTAGCGATTGTAGTACTAGATTCGGAGATAGAAGTTTTGGAGGTCAAAGATCTTATGGATATGTGTTTTTCAGCTGCTAGAGTTAGGAGGAAGGAAGAGAGGCCGATCACGCTTGTATCAGCATACTTCAGATACAACATTCCTATAGTGCAGTACACGGAAAGGTTAGGTTTTATTTTAGAGCAGTCAGGTGACAGAGTAGTGATAGGGGCGGACGTTAACACACACTCTGTTAGGTGGTTTGGTGAGAGCAATAGGATGACTATACAGGAAGGGCGAGAGGCAGAGTGGTTGAGAGGCTGATCGACGATTATAATCTCTCTGTGCATAATGAGGGAGGTCAGCTAGAGACTTACGATAGGAGAGGCATGGGATCATCCAACATCGATGTGACCCTCTCGAGAGGATTTGGAGGTGATTGCAGGGTAATCAACTGGACGGTGATTGATGGCGTCACCGACAGTGATCATAGAGTAGTGAGGTACGACATTGTGAGTGAGGATAGGATTCCACCACCGTGTATCCAGTGTAAGGTAGTGTTAGGTTCAATACAGGAAGGCGGACTGGGATAAGATCAGACTTCACTTGGAGAGAGAAAAGAGTAGGATTGAGACCTGTTTTAGAAGTGGTTTGGAGGTAGTGGCGAGAGGAATTACGGAGACGATGAGCAACGCGATGAGTTTCGCTATGCCGAGGAGTGTGAGGACAGAGAGAAGAAAACCCCTGTGGTGGAATAAGGAAGTAGGGACGGCTAAGAGGAAGGTTACAAAATTCAGGAGGGAGAAAGACTGGAAAGGCAAGGATAGAAGTGAATACAAGAGGTTGAGGAACGACTATTTGTAGGAGATCAGGAAGGCAAAGAAGAGTTCATGGAGGAAGTTTGCGACATCCATAAACGATAACGTATGGGACCCAATGTACAAATGGTCTAAGAAGGGTACCCAAGCGAGCAGGATCCCCAACTCGGTCAGAACGCCCTCAGGAGTGCTGACCGAAAAATAACAGGATACGGCAGACTGCCTGTTGAGAGCCCTTATCCCTACGAATGCAGAGGAAACGGTGCTTGAAGGTGAAAGCGTAGGTAGGATTGAGATTATTGGTAAGGAGGAGGTGAAAAGAGCGGTGCGGAGAACTGCCCCGAACAAGGCACCGGGGTTAGATGGAATTACAGGAAGAGCGTTGAGGAAGTCGTGGTTTGTGTATGAGGACATCTTCATCAATTTCTTTGGTAGGTGCCTGAGAGAGTCTTACTTTCCTAACATCTGGAAGACTACTAACGTGGTTGTGATCAGTAAAGGCTCGGATAGGGATCTCAGTCTTCCCAAATTCTATAGACCGGTTAGCCTTTTACCGGTCATATCGAAGGTACTTGAGAGATTGATAGTCGACAGATTAGAGAGCGAGACGGAAGAAAATATGTCTGGAGAGCAGCATGGTTTTGCGAGAGGTAGGTCAACAATGAGTGCGATGAGGGATTGTTTTGAGTGGGTTGATAGTAGGTCTGAGAAGTGTGTGATAGGGGTTTTTTAGGACATTTCATAGATTCACCAGATTTTCGCATAGATAAATTGATGTTAGCGTTTGGCCGGTATGCGTGATAAATAGTAAAAAGGATACAATATTCATAAGCTATGTGATTAAATCAATACATATCGCGCGTTCGATGATAATAATATACGTGCATCGATAAAATTAATTATAAGATAGGAAAAATTGGAAGAGGTTAAAATTAATGACAAGAAAAAATGAAAGGTATTAAAATAATCATAGGTTACGTAGTCGTTATAAAAGTGAAAGGTTAGGTGGAGCACTGTAGCTGTGGCTATGTGGATTGCTGTGACTGCGGATCCAGAACCCCCTAAATCCTCCTACTTATAATTTATTTTCATTATTTATCAAATATGGTACTACCAGTAATTACAAACAATACCAACTAGTGTATTGATGTTATTATTGGGATTCATGTCAATTTTTATTATTATAATTAAAGTCTACAAATATTTATTTTGAATTAGAAAATTAATTAAACAATTAAAAATGTATTTTATTATTATTTGAAATTAGAATAAAAGAAAATAATGAAAAACCTATAAAAAAAAAATTTCATTCACGATTTTCAAAATATTGTGTAATATGATTTAGTAGTATATTATTAGGGTTCTGTAAAATTTTCAAATCGAGAAACCCAAAATTGTAGGTAATAATAATTTTTTTTGTCAAAAAGTTCATAACTCTATATTTTGCCAAATAATCAACTGATCTGTTCCAAACTTTTATCACACTTGTATTTTACCAATGTTAGTACTCAAAAAAATGTTCAACTCCCTACGATCAAAACTCAATTAGTTATCATGAAATAAAAAAAAAATTCCGGAAATCGTAATTTTGCCGATTTTTTGCCATTTTTTGGTAGTTTTTCTTCTCCTAAGAAAAAACTTTTAAGAAATTCAAAAAATAAGCTTAATCAAGTACCAACTAAATGCGATTTGCTACCGAAAGCATATCCCACTTGTAATAATTGGACAATTATTTCTATCCCAATAAATGTTTTCATATATAAAAAAAAAAAAAGATCATTGTAGAAAAAATACAATTTCGCTCCGCTCAGAATCTAAAATGTATTTTATTATTATTAGAAATTAACACTTTTGTACCAAGCGCTGGGGTATAGAAAATAATTTTAGAATATTGCATAGATCCAAAATTTTGGAGTTTGTCTAATCCTCCAAACACTCACTGAAAATTATGATCACTTATGCTGTTAACGCTATTTTATACAATGCTTAAATTTAATTTAGTTATAAGTAATAAAAAAATAATAAGAGTTTTTCCCATATTAAATTTTATAATTTTGACTTTACTAAAGAATGTGATAATATACATACTGTTAAAAGCGCCCGTTACAGCTTCTGTATTATTTCATAATTTTATATTATAATCAGTACAATACTTATTAAAAATGATTTATTATAATCTAAGGTTAATACCAACAAATATATTTTTATTAGCATCAACTAGTGACAAATAAAAATATAAACGAATACCACATTTCCTTTTATGTTAAATATATAACTTGAAAATAATTAATTTAAAAATTCAAATCGTATGTTAATTTTTTCCAAATATAATTGTAATATTAGTTTAAGATTTGGATGCATAAGTAGAGCGTGTCCAACAGACGCTCGGTTTAAGTGTTCTTAGTGCATATAACATTGAATATCTATAGAAAAGACGTTTATGTATTTTGTAAATTATAATGTTTAATTGTATAACTTAATTTAAAATATAAAATTTCATTTCTTACATAATGTTTACTTTATTCTTACTCTTAGGATGTATTGTGTTTTTTGATGTTGTTCTAACATAGCTAATCGGCTTTTTATAATTATGACATATTAATTTTGCTACGAAATTTTACTCTTAGGAATCATAACATTTACTTGTTCACTTATACAATGTTATGTTTAGTTTTTTCAAAATTATGAATACTACTATTTGTAGTAACCGTGCCACGAGAGAACGTATACTAAACGATTGCGCTTCGATGTTCCTAGGTTATATTTTCCCTACAAATTGCAAACTGTATACGTAAGTATAAAACTGCTTAAATAATAAAACTTCCGTTCGTTTATAGTTTCATATCATATTTAAAATAAATAAATCAATCAATATTATAATAAATAAAAAAAATGTTTAACCTAAATTATTATATTATGTATAGCAGTAATGACAATAACTGCCAGAAACATTATTATATTTCAAAGAAGCAAATGATAATATACTGCAAAAATTATATTATATAATATTTATAATCAATCTATTCTGAATCAATACCTGAACTTGAGTTACAATTCAATTCAGGATGTATACATTTGTAACCAAATACGGTTCAACTGACATGAGCATAATTATTTCCAAATGAAATAAAAAAATTAGTTTAAGGTTTAAATCCATGAGAGTCTCAAATACACGCTCGGTTAATAAGTGTTCCTAATATATAGATACAAATATAGTAAAAGGTTTCAAGCTGTATAAGCTTCACTATTCAGTCAGAACGATATTTTATAGCTATAATAACTTTGTGGAACGCGGAAACAACCACAGGGCCACCTGCAACAGGAATCACCAAAGACAATAGTCTGAGATAAATATTTTATTTATTTATGAATATTAAGGATTTACGTCATTCGATTTTGTAAAATTATATATTTTTTGATAGGTATATGAAATATAAAAAAATTAAGTGAATGCATATATATATATATACCTAGGCAATATATAAAAATATTATTAATTTACAAATTATATGATTTTTTTACAGCAGGTAATATAAAGTAAAGATTATAATACTTTATTGTATTATAACAAATAAATTATCAGTTATTTTTTTAATTAAAAATCAATACAATGTTGATTGTAAACAATATTTTCATTTAACTATTGATACTAAAAACAATACATGACTGTAAAGGTTATATATGTTTATTCATTTAATATTATATTTTATAATCAATAATTTGATTGAAATCATGTTTTCTAATTAATAATTAAATTCTCAAATTATTTATCTAGAACTTTAGAAAAGTACATGTTGTTCCTACTGTTCCTACTTATTTACTTATTGTGTTAAATATTTTTAATATAAAAATCTTATTATATATTAACTCTAAATTATTTTACTGAATGTTAATAACTTTTTTTATTTCGAAATTTGTTAAGCCTTACTTATACAATCTTCGACAGGATGAGTTTGCACTAAATTTTAATTACAATAAATTGTCAATAAAAACCTAAATGATATACCACATTTATATTAATTTAAATCATATAAAGAGGTTAAAATTGTTAATTAACTTTGATGCAACAAAGTTTGTCTTCTATAATTTGGATCTAAATCTACAGATAAAAGTAATATATGTATTAATATAATAAGAAACATCAAGAAATAAAATATTTTTAAAAACTGAAAATATTATATCATTATAAAACAGGGATGTGTACACGGTGGTAATGTAGATGACATAATAGTATCCTAGACATTTTATTTTTGTGGTTCATTCATTATTTTAGGTTTATCACCTATATAATGTGCAATGAGGAATTAAACAAACATATTCTGTAGATATTTTCAAATTTTTTCTAGGTTGGAGTTCAAATTATTCTAAAACTTACAAAAGTTTAATATAATATTATAATTAATACTTATATTAAGAGTTATGAAATTATATAAGTTTTAAAACTAATGTAATTATATTGTTTATTTCCATTAAAACAAAATTTATATCTAAATAGCATATACCATAGATACACGTAATCTATATAATGTTTATTATTCAATCATTTTTTTTTTTTTAATTACTTGTTAGTATTAAATTAACAAAACTTAAACATATGTTTTTATATAATTTGATAATAAATATAAAAAACGTAATAAATTATTATTAACTTCATAAATTAAAAGTGTTTTTATTGTTTAAAACTTAGGTATATCTTAATAATAACAAGTGTTTTACTATGTTAACAAAACTATGTTTGTTTGTATTGTTTATAGTACACGTATAAAACATGTTTTAAATGTTCATAACAAAATCTATTTAACATAACAAGCCTACTTATATGTTTAGGTAGAAGTAGTCTATATACATATATTTTTAAACTTATTGCATAATATATGTACTACACTAATACCTATTGTTATTGTATAATACAACTTGTCATTATTCATAATTAAAGGGTTTTAGATTCTGAGCGAAGAGAAGAATGTATTGGTTTTACAAAGATTTTTTTTTTTTTTCTATGTATGAAGACACTTTTTAGGGTAGAAATAATGGTCCGATTATCACAAGTAAGGTATGCTTTCGGTTGCAAATCGTGTCTAATTGGTACTTTATTTAGCTCATTTTTCGAATTTCTCAAAAGTTTTTCCTTGAGAGGCGAAAAACTCCAGAAAAATGGTGAAAAATCGGCAAAATTACGATTTCTGTTATTTTACATTTTTTAATTTCGTGATAACTAATTGAGTTTTTATTTTATTTACTTTTTTTATTTTTTTATTTTATTTAAAATTCCCGAAAATTGGCAAAATAACGATTTAATTATTTTAATTTCGTTATAACTAATTGAGTTTTGATCGTAGGGACTTGAAAATTGTTTTAAGTATCAACATAGGTAATATACATACGTGGTAAAATTTTGGAATGGATGATTAGTATAGCATATTGTAGTATATTGAGATTCGTTCAGAATCGTATTTTCTAATGCTATATTATTGCATTCAAATTTTAATAATTATAATAAACCACTTTTGTATTATTTATTTTAAAGAATTACTTAAATATCATAAATAGTTAATAGATGTGTAAAAGAAATTACTGTAAAATTAAAGCTTTACGAGACAGCCATAGAGGCCTAACTAGTCATAAACAAAAGATCGAAAGAATAAGGCAAGTGTTTAAAAGACCTCACGATCATTATGGAAGTGCAATAATCGTAAAGTATAGCTTAGAGGAGATTTCTGCCTTTCTGGCATGCTAAAATGTCGTAGAAAGTTTGAACTCCAAGAATGCACAATATTCTAATTGTACAAGCCACCGGGTAAACCCTTCATCTTTCAAAATCCAACTAATAATCATATTAAAGACACAAAGATCATCATCAGAGATTTCAACTTCCGTAACACTTCCTGGGGCTAGGCGGGGACTGTTGACGACGGAGAAAAGGTTGAAAACTTGACAAACCACAGGAACATGAAATTTATACATGACTCTAAACTCCTTGCATCATTTAACAGCATCGTTTCTACGAACGACGGGACTAACACTCTCCCTCTATGCAGTAGAATATGCTGCTTTAGTCTGGAGAAACTCTGCTTGTGCAAAGAAAATGGATATGCAATCAACAAAACTGTGCTTATCATTTCGGGGTACCCGATGCCAACAATTATAGAAAATATCTATAATCTCTTCGAAAAGTTTCTTAAAATTGACAAGTTAGTTGGAAACTCAACCTAAATCTCGGTGCTTGACCCGTGGAAAGATAAAGTGACCGGTTCCTTACTGGAAATCAAGGAAGAATGATCCACTGCCTTCCAGCTACCCTTATTTACATGGAAAATCTTAACCATCTTAGAACGGAAACCAGCAGGTGCAAGACGGCGCTCATAAAGTGCAGTTTCAGCACAGATGATAAGTGTGACTGTGAAGTTACGCAAAACACTTATTAACTTGCCCAAATATGAAAGTCAAGTTCACAAAAAACGACTTGGTTTTAGCAAATAACAAAGCATTACACGTTGCTGATTACTGGGGAAATAGCATTTAGTTTGATAATTCCAGTTACAAAAGAAGAAGAAGAAGAATTATTTAATAAATGATAACAACTTTCTGATTAAAATTCACTCATAATGATATATAAAGCAATATTTATTAATTATCAATCAAATATAAATATATATTAAAGGGAAATATATTCCATAACATAAGAAGAATAACAGTTTAGTTTAATTAATATTTGTTAAAATATTATACTAAACTGTTAAACTCCTTAGGTTTTGTTTACAATTATAAAATATGTTAATAAATAATATTCACTTTACGTAAATTGTACCTATACAAATTCTTTTTGATACAACAAATAAAAAATTTATATAAAATATATACATTTACCATGATGAACAACGTTGAATAAAATGTAAAAATATAAAATTAATTTGAAGAAATATTTAATAGAAAAATTCATCATTTTATGTGTAAGTTAATAAAAACAACTATATACCAATTAGTTTTAACACATAAGACGAAATGATAAAAAACACAATTCAACAATTAGTAATTGGTACTTTTGAATATATAAATGTATGACGTGTATATTTACTTAATATGGTTTTTAATCACTTTACTAACTTAGCTATTGAATTTGCACATATTTTAGATTTCACTAATAATTAAAGACTATATTTTCATGTTTACACATAATTTTTACTGAGAGAATGCAGTTCCAATTGGATAACCTATATCGATGATACTATTCCAAACGAAATGATATATAAAATTTTCTAGGGAATTTAAAAGTATTTTTCAAGGTTAGAGTATTCTCGCGTAAATATTTTTCATGTAAAATTATATGTTTTAGGAATATATTAAGGACTAATTTGAACATTTTACAAAAAAAAATTATAGTTTATAAGTTTATATATATATATATATATATATATATATATATATAGTCTATAATAACATGTAAGAATAATCGTTACTGCCGTAATGTTCTACCGTTCCAACATTATGATTCAATTTGATGAAGTTTATCGTTTTTTAATCAGTTACTTAAACGAATAATTTGCCACCTGATAGTTCCGAAATAGGCCATTTTGTTATTGGGATTAGAAAACGTGACAGGAAAATTTGTTCTGGTTGTAGGAGTAGAAGTAGAATAAGAGTTAGGAGAAGAGACTTTAGGAACTGACTGTTCGCTATCAGTCAATCTGTTATTTATATCGCTTGATCAACTCACTAACTCTAAAATTATCTTCATTAATTTACCAAACTTACTCTTTAAGCCTTTGTAAAATTAATCAGGAATATGAATGTAAAAGTTTTGAACAAAACTTTCAAAACGATCATACTACAACCGTGACGTGGTTATCAATAGCTGTTACGTCATTAATGGGAGCTCACGAACACTTTATCTATTGTGGTAGTGCAGTGTGAACGTTGTGATAACTAATAAGTAATAACAATTTTGAGTCCAATTTCGCGCAAAAATGCAAACATTTAAACACAATTGAATTATGATAACCTTATCAATCAAACGCACTGTGAGCTGTTTCTACATTCGTGCTGGAAACAAAAGCGTAAGCGTTAATAACAAAACGAACGTGAAATATGTTCATTGTGAGCTTTGGAGACGATGTCCAAATCCAATATGAACGCACCCAGGGTCAGCCGTAGGACGTAAAATATCAGCGGCTCTGGCGGCGCACTACTCGAAACCGGTCGTAGCAAATCGTCAATATTATGTGCTTTCGGGCGGCGTATAGGCATAGAGTAACGTAGAGGTGCAGTTCCCTATCATTAATATATAACAAAATTGAAGCCGGAATTTCGACTACTTTTTCAGAACTACCATTTAACACAAAATAAAGTATTATAAAATGTCAAAATATGAACTGTTGGTGTCACTGTTTTTTTTTTTTTTGAAAAATTGTAAAAAAAGTAATAGCGATTCGCATTAATAATATAGAGTAAATATCGCTAAAAACCATCACATCATTTTTTGATAAAACACAGTAAAGTTAACGACAACAGGCGTTGGTGAATTTTAATGACAACGTCGGTGGGTAAGATGCGATATGCTACGCCAAAAAAAAAAAAAAATGCTGACTTGACAAAATGGTCGGACTTGATTTTCTGTATTTTCTGAAGTACATACACAAAATGTTCATTATTATAACTTTCTAATGTTTATTGATTTTCTGAATCGAATGATTTTTTTCCTCCTCCTTGATGTTCTTGACGAAATATATTTTTAATATGACAAAATCGTGTCATCCTTATGTTCACACACTTGCTTGACACTGGGCTCCATGGATTTTACCGCTGCCACCAAAAATGTTATGGACGTCTCTTGACGTAAAAAATATAAACCTAAACCTATTATATTTCCTTAATTTCACTCATAAAAATATATTAATACCTACATATTTATCAATTATCTATCCAAAATTTCACAAATATTAATTAAATTAATTGTTATACACTTTATGTGTTGTATAATATTATAAAATATGTTAATAACTAATTTTCACTACATATATACATTGTACCTATACAAATTCTTATTAATACAACAAATAAAAAATTAATATAAAATATATATTTACCATGATGAAAAACGTTGAATAAAATGTAAAAATATAAAATTAATTTGACGAAATATTTTATAGACAAATTCATCATTAGAAGTGTATGTTAATAAAAATCAAGAACCAACTAGGTATTGGTATTAACACTACACTTATAATGGAATTATAAAAAACAAAATTTAACAATTAGTAATTACGAGTAATACATTAGAAAATAAAAATGTATGTGTATATTTACTTAATATGGATTTTCATAGCTTTATTGACTTTGCTATTGAAGTAACACATTTTTTACGTTTGACTAATAACTAAAGACCATATTTTCGTGTTAAATTTTTTTTACTGAGAGAATGAAGCTCCAATCGGATAAGCTATATCGATGATACATTTTCAAATGAAATAATATAGATATAACAATTTTAAGGTAATTAAAAAGTATTTTTCAAGGTTAGAGAATATTTTTTACAAAATTATATGTTTTAGGAATATATTGAAGTCTAATTTGAAAATTTTATGAAAAATGTTATAGTATTATCATTGATTATAGAATTTTTTTGGACTAAAATGACTAAAAAATAATTTGCTAAAACCTAGTAAGAATTTGGAATGACCAATCCAACATTGAATAATAAATGGTCCTCGTAAATTAACTATCTGTGAACGTAAATATGTATATGTTGATGGCGATTTATAATATAAATTTAAAGCTAATTTTTTTTCATATAATGTCCATGATTGATGCTTATCTTTTAATTGCATTGTCACCATCGCATTAGAATTTATGGATGCAAAATTATGGGTATTTACTAATTTTTTAAAATTATTATGCAAATTAAAACTATTAGCTTTTTTTAAAAAATTTTGTAATGTGAGTTATTTTATTATAAATTATTTTGTTTTAAATTTAATTTTCTAGGTGTACATAATTGAATTGAATCAAATTTATTTTTAAATATGAACTTGGCATTTGTATTATAATACTTATTTTATTTTTTTGAGGAGTCAAAATTAAAGAAGAGGGATTAAGAAAAATTAATTCTACTGTATCTGATTTTGTCCGTGAATATGTTTTAGTTAGAGTTGATATTGAAATATATTCTTGATCAAATTTATCATTTTGAATTTGATCGAAACCTCATGATGAAAATGACTGTTCATTAGATTTATATTTGTAGAGGAGAGCAGTGTGTATTGATTTTTATTTGAGAAAATTTTAAAGCTCATTGGCGGAAAATGTTCTTGACAAATGTATCTATTATAAAGTGTCAAAAAAATGTCTTGAAAGCGCAATGGGCACAGGCACGTGTTAACGTGTTGGTTCTCGAAAATCGAGAGCGAGCCATCGGCGATTGCGATAGCTCACCGATCAACACTATCGTCGATACGTTCCGATTTATCTTACGTGAAACAAAGCTGATTATTTAATGATAAACGCATGGTTAGGTCATATAAGATAATAAAATAGTAGTTAATAATGCAATAATGTGTTATAGAGTTTTCATACCATGGAATAATTCGTTTTATTTCAATTTACGATATAAATATACATTATTATATAATCGATAAATTAATAACATAATAATTTATTAACCAATATTAAAGTCTAACATTATTACTACAAATATTATATTTTTTGAAACGCCATCATAAGTTACTCCTTACACGTTTACTCATACTACGACGGGGGTACCACCACTATGCATCCCAATATCGCCCTTATAACCAATTTACGTATGGCAAAGGTGCATCCTTTCTAAACTAGCGCTCCATAGTAGTTGCATCCCAGAAATAGTTGCCAAATATTAACATTTCATGGTCTATCTGACTATTCTATAATAAATGGTATTATTTTATGGATTTTAATAACATATAAAAAGAATCGTGCTTGCCGTCATGTTTTACCCCTCAAACACTATGATATCATTTGATGAAATTTACCGCTCAATTTAAACACAAAATACATTATATCAATATTATGATTTTATCTAGACCAAAAGCACGAACTGCAGATCAGTATACTTATAGATAGGAAACTTCTAAATACTAATTCGAGATATTAAGAATAACGATCCATTAATATTTATAAATTTTTAATATTTATTTACATTATTATTTTTATTTTACAAAATATACTTCTATGAATTATATATTAAAGTATACCACTTCTTGTAAACATTTACATTTTATAACTATTTTTATATAGGATTAATGAATGTGACCAATCTAATTCTTATACTTAGTTTATATAAACTATATGTTAAATAGCATCATTGTCTCTTGTAGCGTATATAAAGAAATAAAGAGAAGCAACAATTAAAATTTAAAAAATAATTAAACATAATAAAAATGACAATATGTATTCTTATTATATAGGAAATTTTAAATTAATTCATTTCAAAAAGTTTAAAAATATATTATGTATTATTGTTTTATGATTCCTCTTGATTCTGCAGAGATTAATCTAAAAATATGCATATTTTTAAAATATTATTATTATATTAAAGAATAAAATTCAAAATCTATAGACCATTTTATTGTAAATAAATAATAGGTAAAATAATCTCCATAATATTTATAGTTTGAAATTTCCATACTTTATGGTAGCACTAGGATTTTATGACGATTTTTTCTTAAATATTTAGTTTTATAGAAGAATATATATTATGAGAAAAACTTTATAAATAATTGTATATAATTGTTATAAAATATTCGTATATTTTATATATGTTGATGTACCTTGGTGACCGTATTTGTAATATAAAAACGAGATTATGTTTATTAATTGACACTTTATTCTTTTACATAAAAAACGGAGTAAAAAATAAGATAATATGTTCTGTATTAAAAATAATAAGATGTTCTATAATTAAAATAATATGAGGTTCTGTAATAAAATAATATGAGGTTCTGTAATAAAATAATAAGATGTTCTGTGTTACCTGGTTTTACTTCTACTGACTGCCCGACACGATCGTGGGAGCCCGTACCGTCGTATAGCCTTTGGAATCCGCTGACCGAGCGGATTCCTTGGGCTCGGTAGTTCCCACAGTCACGTAGGCAGCCTTACAACATAAAGCATATAATATATACATGTGCATATATAGGTACAACAGTGTACATATCCAACATGGTCCAGTTTTCAAATACAAGTTTGTATCTATACTTTGGTAATCGATTTAAAAAAAAATGAGAAATTTCTTACTATAAGTTTAAATAGAAATGATAACAACTATATATGAAGAGTAATTGGTAAAATAATTGTTAAATGTAAAAATGTGTATTTGTATACTTATTAAATATTAATTTTATTATCCACTTAATTGGAAGCTCTAGTCTTTTATATACCTAGTATATTTATATAAATAATATATAAATCATATAGTTGATATTAAAGAATCTCAATTAAATTTGTAATTTATTTGTTTAGTTTTTATTTAATTTAAGTTCTTTGATGGAATAGATTGGTAAGTAATATTCATATGTGTAACAACATAATGCAAAATATTAACTTTATATCTTGTCGCTTTGTAATTTAAATGCAGCTAAGTGAATTAAAATTCATAAAAATCTTATTATCATTTTACAGATATGCACTCAATAAAAAAATATACATAATGTATAAGGATCTATACCTTATACAAAGTTACAGTGTTCAATGGAAGGTAAAGTGCTTTATATCATGTGTAGTGTAATGTTAGTTAGTTAAGTGTTGTGCAACGCTATCCCTTGTTTCCTAAGGTTCAATGTGATATATCAAATCCTATCCAGTTAAGAAGCAGTCGGCTGGCTATTTCCTACTACACTTACCTGTCTTTTGAACCGGGTCGTTAGACCGATATAAAACAAAGGTTTCTTATTTATATTTAACAGGTCCTAGAAACTTATGACCTGTTTTCACAGACACAAACAACAATTTTGGCAACAAAAACAAAACCAATATATTAAATAATATAATCAATAAACAAATACACTACCACCTGAGTAACCCTGTTCTTGGAGGGTAGTTTATTAAAGACCACAGGTGAAGGGAAGTACGAGATGAGCTTGACGTCACTGATAATTTAATTTAAATGAAATACAAAAATACGTATAACTAAAACGACCGCTCGTTAAGATTGTTAAAATTCGATTCGTCGTGTGTCCGTATTCTGTTCACCCGTGTCTAGCCTATATTTTGTAAATTGCTAAGGAGGCGTAAAATGACGCGTCGAATATAATATTGTTATCGTTACAGTAACTACCTTACAACAATGTATACCTTTAACATGTTATATATAATTAATTTGGAATAGCACAAAATTTTGGAGTAGGGGAGAGTAAATCTATACATTCATAAAATAATGACGATGACGTCCGGTTAATGGACAAATTATTTTAATTTAAAAACGCTAAAACTGCCCCCGGAAGAAATGGCTCGAAATTGACCAACATTATATAAAGAGAAGATTCTATATACAATATTACGAAGCATCAACTTTTGTATATTATGTTAATTACAAATACAAGACACTACGTTTTTCTATTTAATTATGTAATGTAGTATTTTTAGTTAAATAGGTAAACATTTATTATAATTTACAAATATATAAATATTCCACAAGTCTATAAGAAGACAATATAACTAAGTGAGGGACATTCAAGGTTATATGTGAATTATGCAATATATAACTAAACAAGATACCTTTGGCATGGCTAAACATATAGGTATGTCAGCAACTTTGTAAAATGTTGTTATAGTTTGCGCGTATTTTATATTATTATATACCAATTCATTCATACCATCATAACTATATTCCCCGCCATCTAAGTTATTTCATATTATGTATTTAATAGATATAAACAAAAAAAAAGCATATTATGATATTATTTACATAATTATCATATATTACATATAATATACGTACATCTTTTAAAATATTGGGGAAGTAATTTATATTGTATAACGTAAGATGTATACAAATATTCATAGTTATCTAAAAATAAAAAAAGAACATTTACATTAATTCAACTTAATTTGTACTCAATATAAATAATTATTCAGATATCAAAACAATACAAACTAAATTAATTTATAATATGTCAAATGGGTGGTAATATTTAAAGATATATAATAAAATTAAAGATTATAATATGTACTTACCTATTTCAATATCAAAATAATCTATACAAAAATACCAATAATAATAAATTTTCAAAACTATTGAAATGTCTACAAATTATTAGAATTAACTAAATGTTTTGTTAAATAAAATTGTGTGTAATTCCTATTTAGAAAAAGTTTTTATAAAAACAACAATAACGCTTCTTTCAAATCTAATTAGCATTTGAGAAATTATTTTTTGTCGAATGTCCGTCAAACATTTTCTCAATATAACAAACGCATAAAATTAAATAATTAAAAAGTATATATATTCTGATTATTCATTCGAATACATTAAAATATACCCAATATTTTTTTTAATAAATATTAATATATTATTTTATGCATCTAATATAATGTTAACTAACGTCAACGAACAATAAGGTATCAATAAATATCATAAACAGGTGTCAATAAAATGTAAGTATCGAAATAATTTTAATATTTTAATAAAATTTACAACAAATTTTAAATAGTATACTTATCTTCTAATTACTAAAAAAGAAACTATCGGAGTTTAAGTTCTTTATAAAATATAAAATATGATGATGATGTTTGAAATTATAAACATAACAATATTATCGTGAAGAACTGAAGACTATAATCGAAAATAGAAATAAATACCTACTTTATTATTTTATTGAAATAAATAAAATTATAATTTTATTTCTATATTCAATAATTCTAAAAATGTAAAGTCCATAAATATTATAAAAATTACTTTTTGAAAATACAACTAATATTCATGTTGTGAGCGAACATTATTTTTTTTGAACTATTAACAAACGAATTTGTATGAAAAAATGTATATATCAACCAATCTATTGGTAAATGATCGAAAAATATTTCAGAATTTCAGATATTCAGCGAACGTTTGATGGACATTCGATTAACACGTATTAAATATTTGTTAAGTGTAGACGTATGTTAAGAAGAAAATATAAAATTTTTATAAATTAATAACATTTTTTTTTTTAAGTTTAAATTTTATAACTGTGTAGAGATATTATAAGATATTATTTATTCATTACTTTTTTATATTTACAATTCAATCATAATTTATTTAAAACTAAAATTATAAAGATTTACCCTGATGTATCCTAATCCGACGAACATTGTTTATTTCTAGAAATTTGTAAAACGAAATATAATTATTATTTAATTGTAATAAATGTAAAATTTAAATTATTATAGTTTAATCCGCTTATATATTTATTATAATTTAAATACATATAAACTTAGATAAAAATTAAGTTTATTGTACTAACTGTAGCCACGTAATAATGTGTCACAGATTGTAACTGCCACTGTATTTTCTATAAGCACATTTAAAAAATTACAAACTTTGTAAAATAAAAAGTGTACATAAAAGTTAATTTATCTTAGTAAATTAAAAATAAGCAAAACTAATCATTGATTAAAAATGTATCCTTACGGTTAAAGCCAAAAATCGAATTAATTCATCCTACAAAAATCATAAAATTAATTAATCTTTATCTTAAAATACTTGTTTGATATATATACGTGTATGAAAAATGAGTAAATTTTATTGGAGAAATACTAAAAATACTTGAAGTAAGTCAAATCATGCTAAAAAAAAAATTAAATTCTGGTTATGAAAATACTAATATATATATATATACTTCCAAAATTATCATTATACTTATTAAACGATTTAAAAACAATAATATTTACCGAAGCAAGCTTTAAAGATATACAAAAAATACAATAATTAAATAATAAGTGCATTTTATAGTATGTGTTACTTTAATGTAGGTAATTAATAATTAGTATTGATAAAACATTTATGATTGAATATTTGTAATATCTATGAAGATAAAAAAAATAATTAATAATAATACAATATAATAAAATATAACCTTCTTTGTCATCTAATTAAACAAAATAAATATTTTTAAGGTTATTAGTATTATTAATTTAAAACTAACAATTATTGTCAAATTTGTTTTATAATATTGTACAATATAAATTGTATGGTTCCAGGATCAAATTAGATATTAATTCTATATTTTTTTGTATCACTAATTATAAGTCGATACTGGGACTTCCTACTTTGTTTTTTCAATTAAAACCTAATGAGTTATCACGAAATAAAAAAATTTTAAATAACAGAATTCATTATTTTGCCGATTTTCGGGAATTTTAATTTTAAAAATCTAAAAATTAAAATTGTCTGTCACGAATTTCAAAATATTTTGTAAAAAGATTAGGTAGTATATGATTATACTTCAACAAAATTTTCAATGCGATAAACCAAAAATTGTCAGAAATATTAATCATTTTTGAAAAAAAGTTTAAAGTTCTATACTTGGCCAAATAATCAACCGATCTATATTACCGCACTTGTGTATTACCCATTTTAATACTAAAAAAAATTTCCTACGATCAAAATTCAATTAGTTATCACAAAATAAATAAATTAAAAATAACAGAAACCGTAATTTTGATGATATTTCTCCATTTTTTGGTAGTTTTTCCCCACCCAAGGAAAAACTTTTGAGAAATTCGAAAAATGAGCTAAATTAAGTACCAACTAGACGCGATTTGCTTCCGAAGCATTCCCTACTTGTGGTAATCGCACAATTATTTCTACCCGCAAAAATGTTTTCATACATCAAAAAAAGAAATATATATATATATATATATATCTTTGTAAAACCAATACATTCTTCACTTCACTCAGAAACTAAAATCTAAAAATAAATTTCATCAATATTACATTTTTCGAAAACAATTTTTTTTCAACTTATTTTCGTTATATTTCTTATTCTATTGTAAGACTTAGGTTATTAGTATTTTTAATTTAAAATAACAATTATTGTCAAATTTGTTTTATAATATTGATTTCCTACTTTGTTTTTTCGATTAAATATACTAATAATTTATTATTTATTATTTTTTATAAATTTTCTTTATTTATCAAATAATGTGTAACAGAAAAATTAGTTTTTATAAACTTAAAAAACTAAAAATAAATTTTGTCGAAATTTATTATATTTTATTGTAAGACTACTGGGTAAATAAACTATCATTACCTAACTAGATGCCATTCTCTACCAAAAGCATATCCTATTTTTGGAAATCAGACAATTATTTTTGCCCGCAAAAGAGATAATTCATATAAAATTATTTTATGTCTTCGATTAAACCTAAAATAACAATTTTAAATCTATAGAAAAAAAACATTGAACCAATTAAAGATGTTTTTTAAACATTATACTCAAAAATAAATCATATTTCTTCTATTTCAATCAAAATTTTATTTTCAAATGCCAAATGATAAATACAAATTTATGGAACGGCTGAACAAACAAAAACCTTATATAAATTTTAAGTTCAAGACTTTTAGATCTTTTAAATTTTTATCTAAGTGAGATGATATATTAAGAATCAACAAAAATATCTAAAGAAATATCTTCTTCTTCTTGTATTCAGTTAATATTTCCAATAATCACAGTTAGTCATGAAATAGGTAACATATATAAATGCATAAGCAAAATAAATAAATAAATAATAATAATAGTCGGTAACTTTGTCAAATCTTAAATTGCATCCAATGTGTAGCTACGTTTATGGCATTCTTGTTCACTTTTACCTGTGTTGGGTTCATGGTACAAATAAGTAAGTGTACATCTGTTTGTCGTTCACTGCATTCATACTTGTCGTCTTCCTTATTATTAAAACCCCATTTCACCATGTTTAATCTTGTTCATGCAACTCTAGATCTCAATCTGTTGATGGTTTTTCATAGGCTCCACTATAGGTCTTTCTACCAGGTGGTAGATGCTGGTTAGGTTGGATGAAGTCATATGATTCCACTTCAGCTCAACATCTTAGTAGTCTAGCTTTGTTTAGGGATCTTTTAGTTCCATTGACGAATTAATAAAGCATTGTCAGGATTTATGTCTTGTTCTTTTGGCTACATATTTAAATATGAGGTGTCTATCATTTTTTAACTGTTTTGCTCTTTTTAAATCCATAACTACATTCCTTCTAATTCTAGGTGGGGCGGTTCTTGACAGACAATATATTTTATTTATCAATGTTGGTCGGAGACATCTCGTTTTATCTCGATTAGTATCATTAAGTGTAACATACATGTGTTTTTTCACCATTTTTTTTTTTTTTGTTCTTATTATTATTTTTCCTCTTTTTTTGAGACGCTATTTCTTTTTGTCATTCATATTTTTGTTTTTTTATTTTTTTTGCTATCACTCCTTCGATGTTTAAAAAAAATCGTTGGATTCATCACATGATCACCGCCGGCTAGGTCTGGTTGATACTGTATACGGTAATCGTCATGTTTATATAAAAAAAAAAAACAATCATTTAATTAAAGTACGAACTAAGTTTAAATTAAAAGAAAAAAGTGTTTTTTTTCTCTTCTCCTATCCTGTCAGCCGCGACCCATCATCGTTCGGCCACTAACACCTAGTGCCGCGACAGGTAGGTATCATTAAGTGCAACATCCACGTGTTTAACATGTTTCGACATACTCCACATAGGGCATTCCCTGCCGAAAAACATAATGCTAGTCTCGTTGTTCTCTTTGTGTGTAACCATTGTGTACCCAACAGTTTTTTCAATAGATTGTTTCTGATTTGTACATTCATTTTCGTTTTAATACAATGCTCCTTAAATAATATTGTCCTGTCTAATGCTACTGAGTAGTCAATGAGGGTAGTGTATCGCTGAGCCATTTTAGGTCGATCTATTTCTTAACGTCACTGCTTCTTTAATGAAAACAGCATACTTGTGACATATTTGGATTCGGTTTTAGATGATTATTAGTGTAATATTCGTTCATGGATTTTAGGATTCTCATTAATTATCTTGTTCTTTCTCAAAAGATATATTCTGGGCTGTAATTGCAAGACCGTACGCATATAGAAAGTGCCTTGTGTCTACAGGTACAGATTAAATAATGTCGGAGCCAGTACAGAAGGTAGTGTTATTACCTACAAGGTAGGCCATTTCTTTGTTTCCTCCACATACTCAATTTATTATTTAGTGTCATCGTAAGACAGCAATTTTGTAAAGAGACGCGACTATTTAGACCAATTCTTGGTGCGGTAATATATTTTTTGTAGTAGAACATTATGTATAACCATATTATATGCTTTCGGAAGGTCAACAAAAACAGCACCAGTAATTTTTTTTACTTTCAAAGCTTCCGTGTATTGGCAAGGATTTTGGATTTGAGCCGTGCACGTTTTTCCGGGTCTAAAGCCGGCTTGTTCTGGAACTATTTGTTGGTTGATTTGCGTTTTGATGTCATTTAAGATCATTTTTTCATAAAGTTTGTAAGTTTGTAAGCTTGCATAGTTGTCTGACCGCTAGTTCAGATTAAAGAACCAATCTTACTAACACTGGTGCAAAGTATAAAAGAAAATTCAAGATAATTATGTTTTGGATATTCGAAACAGTGAAATATCATTCTAAAAAAAAAATTATGTAGTTATTCATTAAAACTTTAACATTCAGTTTTCTTGAAGTTTTATCTTGTTACATCAGATATTAAATATCCATTTACCCCACAATTTTATAATTCAATATTATGATTATTATATTATGCTCTCTAATGGTATGTCATTCTTTAGTAATTCTACAGTTTATAAAATAAGAAAAATAAGTAAAAAAAAGCTTGCACAATATCCTCCTTCCTGAAAAAAATATACAGCTCAACAGTCTATCTTGATGTTTCCCATAATCAACTAAGTCTGGCAAAAAGGCTCTTTCAGAAAATAAAAATAAACTGTGCTCTCTTCAATAAATAAACCTCGATAAACGCTGAACTTAACGTTTTTTATGGCAATAGAATGAAATAAGTAATCCGGAATATGTAATCAAATTATTACAGACACTATATGGGCTACTATAAAATATAAACAATAATTACTTATAGCTTTACAAAAATCCTCACTGTGTTGAGAAAAAAGTAGAATGGTAAGCAATGTTCATATGTATAACAACATAGTGCAAAGTATAGACTTTAAATCTTGATGATTTATAATTTAATTGCAGCTAAGTGAATTAAAATCGTATTATCGTTTTACAGACATGTGCTCAATATAAAACTATACATAGTGTAGTAGTATATATACCTTATACAATGTTACAGTGTTCAATGGAAGGTAAAGTGCTTTATATCGTGTGTAGTGTAATGTAGTGTTGTGCAACGCTATACCCTTGTTTCCTAAGGTTCAATGTGATATATCAAATCCTACCCAGTTAAGAAGCAGTCGGCTGGCTATTTCCTACTACACTTACCTGTCTTTTGAACCGGGTGGAAGGTAAAATGTTTTATATCATGTGTAGTGTAATGTAGTGTAGCTACCTTGCAACAATGTAAGCCTTTAACATGTTATGTATAAATAGTTTGGATAAGCGCAAAATTTTGGAGTATGAGAAAGTAAAGTTATTCATTCATAGCACAATTAATATAATATATATATTGAATATAAATTGTTGCAGGTGTGTTTGGTATAAAATTCACACATCACACAGTATTTCATGCAATAGGCAAAGTTGAACAATATGGTAATTACTAATATATATATTAATAAATGCCACAAATAGTACAAATTATTGTATAATAAATGTTTTTCATGTGTTTAAAACAAAACTAAAATGAAATCACCAAGACTAACAACTAAAAGCAGTTAAGATATAATCATTTTTTTTTTAAATAATGAATAATATACCAAATACCACTGGCAGACAAGTGTTTATTTACCAGTTTACTTAACCACATATAATTATATAAAATTGTTTAGATTTGTTGTAGTACCTTTTACAGAGCTATTATAATGCGCATGGTTATTCGATTAAATAGACAATAAGACTGCTTTGACTATTGACTGCTGGTGAAAATTAGAATAAGTAAATTAATGTTTAAAATATTTGTAACAGTGCGAATGGCTTATATAATTTGAAATTTTAGAGTTGTTAAATCCTATGTTTATTTATATAACACATAATGTATTAACTATAAATATGATTGTTTTTTTTTTTTTTTTTATTTATTTTTTTTTTTGCAATACCTTATACAGAGTTATACCAGAGAACATTTATATTTCACTAAAATGCCCAGTAATATACACTGAACATGTAGAAATGTGTGTGCAAAAGAATAAGAATTTGCTATTGACTTTGACCGCTGGTGAAAAATAAGAGTTATACTATTAAGTGTTGTTTTGCGGGTGTCTTTCCATGATGCTGAGAGTAGAGCAGTAATTAATTAATTTTAGATTGAATGTCAATTGATGGTTAAATATGTATACGTGTAACAACATAATATAAGAAATAAATTAAATTTTTGTCGTCTTATTAAATTAAGTAGTTCTTTTTTATTACATTTACTTTTAAGTGTTATTATATCTAATTTGTATTGTATATACATACATTTTATTAGTAATACTCTACTCTTATAGTATATAATAATATAAAGTAATTTTTTTTTCCTTTTAAAAAGTGCTATGTTTATGTAGCATACTTATTTCCGTATAATTGAAAACTATGTTGTTGTCTTCATATCTAACGAAAGAACTAAAATAAATACTACTGACCAACAATTGAAAAGACAAAAGATGCATATATTGGTGTACTAAATGTAAGTAAATATATGTGATTATAATTGTTCATATGTGTAATGACATAAATTTAAATATATTTTTTGTTGCATACTAAAGTAGACAATGTAAATGGTATTGTGTAGTGCAGATGGTCAAGTGCCCTTATTTCCTTATTAATTAAATTGTATCAATAAATATCGCTAGGTATAAGATCACTCTCAAAAGTTTTAGTGTAATCCAACATCATAAAATTAAAATATCATTATTTTATTCATAATCTGACCATCGGTAATAGAACAAATAATTTTAAATGCTAACAATGTGCATTACAAAACACTTTGATTTTTTTAATATAATTGATCTCTCATAATATTTTATGTTTAATGTGTGCAACTTCACAACTTGTCAATCATCATTTTTTATATATATTATTTTATTTTTAAATATTTTATATTTTATTTGTTATATATACTATCTATGTTAAATAAATATAATATTTATTAATAATGTTGTTTTTTATCTCATTACTTATACCATGAATAAACTAAAAACTTACAACATTAATATATTCAGTAACACTAAGTATAATGTTTTTGTTATATTGTAATAAAATTAAAATATATATACATTTTGTATGAAGAATGAAAAAAAAAATCTTAGTAAATAGTAAGTAAATGAGTGTCACCAAGTGTTTATAAAACGTATAGTTTGACATATTTTGTCTCTTCTTGATGTGTGCAACATTGCAACTGTAGGTTTTAACTGTGGTTAAATTGTTCTTAGAAGTTAAAAACAGAGCTATTTATAATATAAACCATGTAAAGACTCATAAAAATAATATGTTGAAGAATATTACATTTATATTAATAAAATATTGTAAAATTGGCCATTAAATTACAAAAGGTTAGGAAAAAAGGCAATAAAATCTCAATAATTTATACACAATATGTATAATATTTCGTCGGCCATTTTGTATATTATCGTCTGCCATTTTATAAGTCCGAAGAAAAATGTAATTGTTGTTGAACTTCTAAAAATTAAATTTTTCACTCACTTTGGGGGGGGGGGTTGGTTAGTCAACGATATCCACCTACAACAACACAAGACTTTGTAAATTTTATTTCACTAGGACCGTGATTCGGATCCCGGACCCTACGGCTACATATGTACCTTCCTATTCCTATCTAACACGTTAAAGAGACGCCTAAACCTACTGGGCCACCGTAGACCGTTGGAAATAAGGGCTATTTTCCATATATTTAAACCGTTTCGACTACAGCGAAACGTACTATACGATTTAAGAAATTCCATAAATAATACACATAACGATTAAAAATTACGGTTGTACGGCCTTTTCAACATTTAAAACGGCTAATTATACTACAAAGGTGCCTTTTGTCGCGTCGCGCGCATTGTTTTCAGTCCCCGCACACACGTACGTTATACGCGACGACGACGCGGAAACGCAAAATAAGTTATCGACATAAATCAAAATACACCGGTGTACCGTAAAAATTCGTTCGAGAGTCCTATAGTCGTTAAAAACAAGCAAAAACATCATTTTAAAACATTTAAAAACGCTAAAACGATCGTTTAAACGTTATCGCAACGGGAAGAAAAGATACGTTAGAGAGAGACGGGCGATAGTAGCACTTGGATAGCATCCTTACAATGACGCTATCTCTTTCCGACACCCGTATCGGCCGGCGCTCGGGAAGGTTTCGATAAGCGATAACCGTTATCGTCTCCGTGGCAAAACGTCACGGTGGCGACGACGATATTTTCTTCCCAAAAATGGTAACTTTTTTATCCGCTTCCATCGAAAAACCCGAAAGTCGAAAAATTCCAAAACCTTTTTCAATAGTTCCGGGACGGAAAAGTGACTCTGGCCACGACGAAGCCGTCCGGAAAACGGATAAATTTTAATAATTTAAAAATCCAGTCCTAGTTATACCAAGGTCAACCCACCACCATCAGCCATGCCAAACATGCAAAAAAAACATTATTATTATACATATTAAAAAAAAAATTATTAATTTATCGGGCAATAATTTAAAGTTGAGTTATTCTGAAATTAAATGTGTTTTATAATTAAATTGCTTGATTAATATAATTTTGATTAACGTGTTCTTACATTAATATCTAATCAACTTAAACTGGTATCTAGTTACAAGATATACCAAGTTTATTTATTTTTGAAAGTATTATTTGGTATTTATAAGATATTTTATGTAAGCGCGTAATATATTGTATTAAATTAACTAAATCGTCTAATGTCAATAATTATCTAATTTTAACGACAATACCAGTAAGAGGCATCAGATGACCTTCCAATAAATTTACTAGAACACTTGAAATAGGAGAAGGTCCAACTATTTTTTGAGGACACGAAACGAGAGAGGAAGTCGCGAAATATTTTGTTGAAACAGTGATGATTATAGTTAGAAAAATCGAAAAATTATTCAAGACATACAGATATTATTATGGTCGATAAAGAACGTAAATTACGCTAACAGAAGACGCATTGCTATCTTGATAAAACACTATTTTTCATATATTATACATACATGATACTTTATAAATAATAATTTAATAACGTATGAATTAAAATGAAGACTATAGTCTATTCCAGACTTGAACAAATAATTTAAATTTCATTGTACACTCTGAAACAAATGAGGTGCATAGCATTACGTTTTGTTGTATTTTTCTGTACCGTCACTCGCGCGCCATATGATCACATACATATCATACGTATATCATATCATACGAACATGTGGCTGATTAAGTAGGGGATACAAATAGGCGGTGCCTGACTGCCACCCGACGTTAACTGGTCGCTGCTGTAGCCTGTTCTTATTACGAATAGACTATATGGCAATTTTACTTACCATCATACACTACTTTATTTATAGATACATCTATAATGTTATAATAAAGTAAAATAAATGTATATAATACGTACGCAATTAATTAAAATATAAAAATATTATATTTGAATCATTTATGAATTTTGTCGTCATTTGTTTTGTCATACAAATGTCTGTAAAAATGATCCTTATTCATCCCTTTATCCCCGCCCTGTCATTAGTTCTGATCATAGCTTACCACACCTGTAGTTTTACCAATTATTATAAGACACCAAAAAAAGATTGTATAGGTACAATATATTTGGACGTTCGTACAATATATCCGTAATTGGTTGGGCTCAGGATTACATATGTTTTAAATAATGAACACAATTCTTTTTTCTTTTTCTTTTTTATTAAAAAACATGCAATTTTATTTTTTGTGGACTATATCATTGATTATAGAATAGACAGATAGCCCACGGCATAGGGAAATTTGGCTACTAATAATTATATTTATACGAGTTGCCGAGAGGTGGCGCTGTATGAATTGACACAATTAATTTTACTTTTTCCTACAATTGTATATATTAGTATTTCCATTTTCAACAGTCAATGCAACTTTAGATACCACGGCTATGTACCTATATGTGTATGTGTCGCGAGGCAGAATATTATTTGAAACCTGTTTTTGTCTGTCTAATTATATAATAAATAATAACAATAATATATATAATATATCCATTACCCACATCTCGTCACAAACATATGGAAATATTTTGATGGTAATGGCCGTTTCTTGAGAATCATGTATAGGAAATTTCTTATTCATACAATCATACATTGTTGTTTACGTTTATGTGTATAAACAATTTGTACAAAACATAATAAATTGTGATTTTTTATAATTATGATTTTCTGAGGAAGGCTAGACGAATAATACTTCTGAACAAATTTAAAGTAAAGAAGTTCATCTATGTTTTTACCAGATAAATGATAATAGCAACAATAATACATTTTTTTATAGCTGTTTAAAAATCAATAAAATATATTTTTTTAATCATCATTTTTTTTAGTTCATAATTTAAATATTTTCAAAAATCATCTAGTACAAATAAAGACAATGAAGTAACAAATTCAGAATCATTTTTTAAAATTAATAATATACCAGTATAATGTTTATTTATGCAAATTTACAGACCATCTAAACGTTAAAAAAAAAAAATATGACACACAACATAAAATATTAAATTTTAATTCTTTTAAATTATTTTTAATCATAATATATAAATATTTTTTCTAATTCAAATAATATAATATTGTTTTAAAATCTTAACTTTAAGTAAAAATGTATAAACTTAAATTTCAAAAAGAAATAAAAAGTTTTAGGATTAGTTTCTGTTAATGGTGGAAGTTCTGAAGGTTCTCTAAATTGATATGTGTAGCTTATGGATTCAATTAACTCTTATAGGTACAATGTCAGAACACAGGAACAATAAAAATAAATAAAGGCATCTATTAATAAATTAAATATGGTTTAATATTTTTAACTTAAAAAGTTTTGCCAATTTTGATGTACTTGAAAACATTTTTGTTTTATTAAATATTTTACATATTAAAAGTAATTCAATTATATACATTTTATGTTCTATACAGTTTGCCATTGATTCATTTAGCCATTTTATAATAGTATTATTTTTTTTTTTTATGCTCAGTTAATTGAAATTTAATTTTTTTTTTATGCAAATAATTTTTATAATTGTTTTCAAAAATATTTTATTTATTACATTATTAAAAGAATTTGATGGTGTTTTAAGTCCATTTTCATTATCAATTGATGTGTAATTTTTATTAATTAAAAGTAATTGTTTTTTATCATTTAAATTTTTATTTATAGAGTTCACATTGACAATGTGTGCAATTAAATTTTTTTATACATTTATATCCTAAATATCCTGCAAAGTATGTAACAGAACAGTCCTCTAAAGTAACATCATTATTTAAATTTTCAATATTAAAAGAATTCTCATCAGTAGACATAGAAGAAATAGATAAACGGGGAGATAAATTAGAAATATGTTCAGTATCAAAGTCAGAAGAATTGGAATTTATATTATTTTGTAATCCTATTGGGTCGAATATTATTGGATTATCATCTACTTGGTGTCCTCACAATTTGTACCTTTGGATGTACATAAAGAAAAAATACAATTACTTCTTATTGAAGTCCTAATTATTCTAGCTTTTGGATTTTTATTATAACCGCCATTTTGTCAAATAATACTAAAAAGATTTTCTAATGCATCCTGATTCAAACGATTAGTCATTAAAAAAACAATATCATTGGATTTTTCTTCTTCAAAAAATTGTAATACACCATTGATTGTCTGTGTAAAACCTTTAAAATAAGGTGGTTGTGTAATTTTTTCTTTTTTTAATTTTTGTAAATTTGTGAAATATTGTGAAGATTTATTTAAAAATAATTTTACTGTTCCTAAATCAGTTAATGCACAGTGATACGGATTATGACTATGTAAAGACCTACTATTAAGACAGTTAAATAAATTATTAATAAACTCAATAAAATCTGCAGTATTCGAGGAAGTGTTAATTTGAAGTTGTCCTGTTTCTATACAAGTTCGCATTGTTGCTGACATGGAATTGCTTAATAATTGTGCTGCTAATTTAACGCACATTTTTTGAAAAGAATTTGGATAAATGTGTGCATCTGTTAGTTTGATGAGAGCCTTACTTTTTGATTTTGTTTGTCTAACTCATATGTTTTTTTTTATGTCATCAAATGAAATTTTAATGTTATTGTCTTTCATAAAACAGGCTTCAATTATTTCTAATACTTTTAAGTAAATGTGGAACGTCAATTAAAGAAAATATTTTTTTATTGTTAATGAAAAAGAATGGCTTACTTTACAGAATTAGATAGATAAATTAAAAGAACGTATATAAATATATACAAAAATTAAATTACAAAATATAGTTAATACTATAAAATTCATATAGTCAACACAGAAGACAACAAATGATTAATTTTGAAAAAAATGAGTGTTTTTAATAAAACAAAGTGTCAAAAAAATGTCTTGAAATCGCAATGGGCACAGGCACGTGTTAACATGTTGGTTCTCGAAAATCGAAAGCGAGCCGTCGGCGATCGCGATGGCTCACCGATCAACGCCGCCGTCGATACGTTCCGATTTATTTTATTTAAGACAAAGCTGATTATTTAAAGATAAACGCATAGGCATAGTTAGGTCGTATTAGATAATAAAATAATAGTGAATAATGCATTAATGTGTTATAGTTTTCATACCATGGAGTAATTCGTTTTATTTCAATTTACGATATAAATATACATTATAATATAATCGATATATTGATAACATAACAATTTATTAACCAATATTGAAGTCAAAATTCCCAACATTAATAGTACAAATATTCTATTATTAGAAACGCCATCATAAGTTACTCCCCACACGTTTCATCATACTATGATGGGGGTACCACTACCTTGAATCCCAATACCCCCCATATAACCCATCTACCTATGGCAAAGGTACCGCTCTGCATCCTTTCTACACTAGCGCTCCATAGTGGTCGCATCCCAGAAGTAGTAGCCAAATATTAACATTACGTGGGCTATCTGTCTATTCTATAATCAATGGTATTACCGACGCATGTTTATCAATTATCGTAGTAAAACTTGTTCAATGTGTCGTCTCAAAAATAATAATCAGATCGATCAAAGTTTAAAAGATTAGTTGGTAGATAGATATTATACTTAATTTACTAACCTACAACCCTCGAGGACAGAAATTTAGTATTTACATTCATTTCATTTTATTTTATACATTAATTATTTAGTTTATTCAAAAAGCACATACTACGTTGTATACCATATAATATGAATCATATTTAAATAAAAAATAAATAACTAGCTAAAACAGATTTTTCTTAATAACTGCATTTTTAAATTAATAATAACTAGATAATATTTATTTTATAATTTTACTTTCAAAAATATTACGAATTATTTTTATACTTAATACAAGTTGTTCCTACTTAATTGCCTAATAGGTAATCATATTATAAAATAAGGTGGGTTATTTTCTTCAATAAATATTGAACAATTTAAATAAGCATGCAGTGAAAAATATGTAGAACCAATCATTGTTGAATTAAATCACAATAAGTTAAATCTATTATAATTTATTATTATCTGTGTACTACCATAGACTATTTCCAAATAAAAAGTCTTTGATACCACCTACGAATCTATAAATTACATTATTATTGTACCTATACAAAATTAATTGATATTTAATTTTAATTTTAATTTTAAGCAATTTGTTGAATATTTAAATGACTAAGAAATATAAGTTTATATTTTGTCAAATATGTTTTAATAGTATCTGTATAACTGTGTTACTATCATTGGCACAACACTCAAGTTAAATATTCTGGTAAATACAGCATTTATTTTAAATTAAACAATTTATAAATATTTAATAAATAATTAAAATAATGCGTATTTTCTTATATTTAAATCAAGCAAAAATATTGTAAATAGGAATTTATTGTTGATTTCGCCAAAAACTCTCTAACTACCTACTACTGAACTAATAAAGATATCTTTGAGTGGTAATTTTTTCCATAAATACGTCGAATACTGAAAGAAAAATAGTTTACATAATAGTATAATATATAATAAAAATTTGTATATGCTTATAGTATATACTTTTTTTTTTTTTTTTTTTTATTAATTAAAAAAATTTTAAACAATTTGTTACAAAAATAAGAACATTAAGTTTAATTGATGATAAACAAAAGAGAAGAAAAAAAAAAAAAAACAAAAACAAAACAGGAAAGACGGAGTGAAGAGACCTCCCATCGGAGGAACTTCGTCAGGATTATAGATAGACTATATTACATTTTTACATTTTTACATTTATTTATTTATTTTTTTTTTTTTTTTTTTTTTTATTAATTTAATTTAGGAGGTCGCGACACCACTGTCTTTTTAACCTTTTTTGAGGGTTGCCTGGAATTGTTACGGATGATAGTTGAGTAATAAAGGGGTTTGGATGTTGGGATAGTCGGCTATTAAAACGCTTGTAATGAATTTTGGCTAGTTCGGTGACGGTTGATATTTTTAGATCGGAGTGAAGGGATTTATTAGAGATGTAGAATGGGGCTTTTGAAATTGTACGAAGAGTTTTAGATTGGAACCTTTGAATACGGTTAGTATTAGATATTTTAGCTGCACCCCAGAGCTGGATGCCATATGTCCAGATGGGTCTGAGCAGTAGTTTATACAGCAGTAATTTAGTTGTTAATTTAATATTTTTAGAAGTTAGGAACGGTCGAAGAAGGCGGAAACGATCGTTAAGTGTTCGAGTTTTATTTTTAATGTGAGCTGACCAGGTAAGTCGACGGTCGATGTTGATTCCAAGGTAGCGTACACATTGGGCAGTGGGTAGTATAGTATATACTAATTAAATATAATAGATTGTAATAGTACCTATACATTTCTTTATCAATATTAATTGTCTAAAAAAATTAAAACAATTTTTTTATAGTTTATTTGTATTTATTATTTACTATACACGGTGTCCCAGATATATTTAATATTTGTTATATGTCCACGAAAAATTAAAATATATGGACGCAGTTTTTTTTTTTCAAATTAAGTAACGTCAAATACTATTTAGACATAAATATATTTTTTAAAAATGATGGTATCCATTTATATTTTTGTTTCTTTCTAGGATTTTGATTTTCGCATTGATTTGATTCCTTAGGTCGATAACTAGTGGACGTCAATTTGATTACATCATTGTATATATTTGTTTTTTCCATTTGAATCCATTTGATTCTTTGATAGCTTCTCACAGTCTGTTTAAATTTGATTGGCGTAATCTTATCATCAAGGAGACTGGTAATTTCTCGTAATTTCTTATCAGACACTTGAGACAGAGGTGTATTAATTTTGGGCTTTTTAATTGAAAAATTACATATATTTTTAGGTTCATCATTATTGGTATTTAAGTATTCTACACTATTACATTTTATAATCTTTTCTTCTATGATTTTAGGTTTCTCTACTATTGTAGGTTTACATAATTCCGTATGTTCAACAAGAATAGGTTTGAAATCATTATAACTACTATTTTTTACTATCGTTTCTTCTATGATTTTAGTATTATTGACTGGGGAATTCAGTTTTATATTTTCTTCTACTATTATAGGTTTACCTAATTCCTTACGTTCAACAGGCTTGAATTCGTTAGAACTATTATTTTCAACTATCTTTTTTTCTATGATTTTATTTTTATTTTCTGGGGAAACCAGTTTTGTAGGTTTGTTCAACTCATAATGTCTATTAATGATGGTCTTGAAATCATTGATATCATTGCATTTACTAATGTTTCCAATAGGTATCCATTTCGTCTTTTGTTTCTTTATTTGTATTGTCTGTTTAGATTTTTTTCCCTCATTTTTATCATCATGAAATCCGTTAATTTTTCTAGAGTGTTTATTGGTCTTTTTAGTGTGTTTTTTATTCTCGGCTATTTGTTTTACAGAAGTACATAATACTATAGATCCATCTTTAGTGGAATTAAAGTCATTATTATTACATTTTATTATTTTTTCTATCATATTATTCGTTTTTATGTCAGGAGTATCGTGTTTTTTATTTTTCTCTACTATTGTTGGTATACTAAGTTTCTCACGTTCAACAAGAATAGGGTTCATTTCAATACAACTACTATTTTTTAATTTATTTTCTTCTATGCTTTTAGATTTATTATGTTGGGAATCCAATTTTGTGGGTTTATTTAACTCAAAATTTCTATCAATAGTCAGTTTTAAATCATGGACATCATTGTATATACCTATGTTTCCAATAGGTATCCATTTCGTCTTTGGTTTCTTTATTTGTATTGTCTGTTTAGTTTTTATTCCCTCATTTTTATCATCATGAAATCCGTTAATTTTTTTAGAGTGTTTATTGGTCTCTTTAGAGAGTTTTTTATTCTTGGCTATTTGT